>JAFFST010051793.1:13851-25683 GCA_022414735.1 Noturus placidus | reverse complement strand
GTTTTGTTTAAATGTGCGGAGTAGGAAATTATTTGGCCCCGCAAGTACGCTTTAAGCGACTCCCACAGAAGAGAACAGGAGATAGGATCAGCCTCACTCTGATTGGTCTCAATGAAATCGTCAATTGAGGCTGTAATAAATGTATTAAAATTGCTGTCAGACAGAAGCAGGGTGTTAAACCTCCACGGCGTTGAATATCGGGGTTTGGGGGAAAGATGAATACCCAAAGAAAGTGGTGCGTGGTCAGAAATCACAATACGGTGATACTTAACCATCGACACCTTGGAAATGAGTTTGGCATCGATGAAAAAATAGTCAATTCTAGAAAAGGACTTATGCATCTGCGAAAAGAAAGAATATTCCTTGATCCTGGGATTATAAAATCTCCAACGATCAATACAACCAGTCTTGGCCATGAAATCAGAAAGCGCACTGGACATTAGTGAGGGTGTCGTGGCCTTGGGGGTAGAGCGGTCCAACTTAGGATCAACAACACAATTTATGTCTCCCCCAAATATAAGGAGAGCGTCATGTAATGATGGGAGGCGCTCAAAGAGCTTATTCATGAAATGTGGGTCATCAAAATTTGGGGCGTAAATATTAACCAATAATACAGGGACGTGCAGCAATTTACCTGAAATTATTAAATATCTGCCATTTTCATCTGATATTACTTTGAAAGCTGAAAAGTGAACTGACTTACCAATTAAAATGGCAACCCCTCTGGACTTAGAGTTGAAATTAGAGTGAAACGCCTCAGAAATCCATAGACATTTAAGCCTGACCTGGTCTGAGGTGCCCATGTGAGTTTCCTGTAAAAACACTACATCTGCTTTGAGGCATTTCAGATGAGTAAATATCCTAGATCTTTTTATAGGGCTCCCCATACCTTTAATGTTCCAGCTCACAAAATTCACCTGTGGGACAGAATTTACAGTGTTAGTGGCCATCTATCAAGTGGTTACGACAGGAAGGAAATGAGAACGAAGGTAGAGGAAGAGGAAACAAGGGAGAGGAGATAAGAAAAAAAATAATAAGGTTGTAATTAAAAAAAACAAATTAACAGAACATATACAAATAAGTAATAAATAAAAGAGAAAACAGTCACACACTCTAAACAAAATCCAACCCCCACCCCAACCACACTTACCACGCCCCCATCTCCAAACGACGGGGGTCCCAGTGCGAACTCCGTTAATGGAGTCAGATTCCTAACAGAAAAAGCAACAGCTGCCGAACCCATGGTAGTAATCCACCAAGGTCAGGCTCCTGCATACTATACAATGAAAAAGTACAAGGCACGTAAACATAATCACTTCACCATCTCGTGTTGTAGAGTTTACTCGTCCATTTCACGTCGTGACGGAAACTCAGCCCGTTTTATTATCAGTGTTCCTATTTGGTTATTGTTTTAATGAAAGCTCTGGCATCCTCCGCGGATTTAAACTCCCTCTCGGTTCCGTTGTGTGTAACACGGAGGCGCGCTGGATAAAGTAGACCAAACCGTATTCCCGGTATCTCTCGAAGCTGGTGGCGGATATCATTAAAGGCGGCACGAGCACGGGCTGTCTTCGCGGTGTAATCAGGAAAGACTGAGAGTACCGTGTCACCAACCTTCACCCGCTGTTGAGCTCTTGCCCGTTGCAGAATGTCCACACAGTCCGCGTGGTAATGGAGTCGCGCGATAATAGGACGTGGGCGCTTGCCGGGTTTGGGCCTTGGTTGCAGAGTATGATGGACGCGGTCTAACAGTGGTGCTTTGAAAGCCTCCTTAACATTTACATTTATTCATTTAGCAGACGCTTTTATCCAAAGCGACTTACAAATGAGACACACTCACACACCAATGGTAGCAGAGCTGCATGCAAGGTGCTAGCTTGCCATCGGGGGCAACTTAGGGTTCAGTGTCTTGCCCATGGACACTTCGGCATGGGATAACCCGGGCCGGGATTCGAACCACCAACCCTACGATTAGTGGATTAGTGGACAACCTGCTCTACCGACTGAGCCACAGCCGCCCCGTCCTTAAGCCGTCCTTAAGCAGAGTGGAGACAGCAGCCGGTGTGGACGAGCTGGTCGAGTCCTCTGGGACACCGATAATCCTAATGTTATTGCGCCACGATCTAGCTTCGAGGTCCTCACACTTAGAGTCCACTCTGCTTAACTCGGCAGAAAGGTGCTCAACTTTAGCCTGTAGCAAAGCGATGTCGTCGTCGCAGCAGGTAGAGAGCGAAGTTTCCACCTCCCCCACTGTATTTTTTAGAGCACTCACCTCCGACTGAATATTAGTAATACAAGCTGTTAATTCAGTCTTTACGGTCTGAAGCTCGGTCTTAATAAAAGTGAGGTTTTCGCCTAAGGCCGCCTGAAGCTCAGTTCTAAAAATAGCCGCCATCTCGTGTCGGAGTGAGACAAGCAGCTCCTCCTTGAAACCCGGGGGTATAGCGGGGATAACAACACCCTCACCTGGGGAAGCGAGATCACTCCCACTCGAGGACATAGCATGTGCAGCAGGCCGCTGTAGCGGAGCAGATGAACCGCTCCCACTTTTCACCTTTGGTGGCATTTTGGACCACAAAAATTAAAACTAACGTGTTAAAAAACACTCCACAACACTTCACAAACAAAAATCTCCACAAAAAAGTGCCTATAGAATTATATTAAATATAATTGCAGGAGCCCCGAAAGTCGCGTCTCACTCCATCACTCGCTCAGCCGGAACCCTAAATGTTTAATGTTGATAAATATATTTTCCCAGCTGGTTGTCCATGCAAAGAAAACTCCTGAGCTCACTAACGTTTGTTGGCTTTGGCATCTCCTGGACCACTCCTGTCTTGGCTGGGTCTGGTTGCACCCCTGTGTCTGAGATAATGTGGCTGAGAAACTGCAACAAGACACATTTGTCTAGGTTGAGGATGACCCAAGCATTTTACATCTTGTGGAGCACTGCGTGAAGGTACACATCATGCTCCTCTTGAAAATGCCCCAACATGAGCACATTGTCTATGTGACAGACCACTCCGTCCAGGCCTTCAGTGACGTCAGTTACCATACAATTTTGGAAGTGCTCAGGTGCCGATGTAATACTGAAGGGCAAACGATTGAAAATCTACTGCCCAAACGGTTTGTTAAAGGTGATCAGCTTGGCGGATTGCTCTGCTAGGGGAATTTGCTAAAATCTCATGTTTGCATCTAGTTTGCTCCCGCCAACAATCTAAGGGTGTGTTCAACCGAGGGAAGAATGAATTTCTCTCTCTGCACAGATTCATTGAGCTTTGTTAAGTCAATGCAAATGCATGGATCACCGGACATTTTAGGCACCACGATGGTGTTGCACACCACTCCGTGGGATATTCCACTCTGCTTATAACCCCCATCCACTCCATGAATTGTAGTTCAATTTTAACTTTTGGCATGAGTGGAAGAGGAATGCGCCGTGGAGTTTTGACGGAAAAAGGAACTGCTCCTGGGCTCAGTCACTAAGTGGTGAGCATCTGGGTCCGAGTAAAGGCTTAGTCACTCTCTGAAGTGCTGGTTTGTTGCCACCTTTGAATAGCTCATGGAATACATAGTCTGGCATATTAGTGACATGGGCACTTTGTTGATTTTTAAGTGTACTTCACAGTCTTTTATTTTAATATCAATCAGCCACGGGTCCCCCTCAGCAACCACAGTGCCTAAAAATATGCCAGGGTCCTGTTCTTGAATCTCATTTGCCTTTCTGGATGAAGGGCACACTTTTTTTGGTAATGGTCATTTGATTGTCACCCACAGGCATGACACAGTAAAGTATTTGCAGTGCAGTGTGTTTCAGATGTGATTGTTTTTTCCATACTTGTGGTATCTTGACTGTGACTGTTTAAATTATATTTTTGCTCCATGACCAGTTTTGACTCTCTGCCTTCTTTGAGATGACTTGCTTGTGCTTATGACTCTATCTACAGAGCCAGATGTTTTAACACATTTGCTATGAAGGATACTCTGCTGCTGATTCACTACTTCAGTCTGTTTTGCCATATCAATGGCTTTTTCAAAGATTAGATCTTTATAAAACTGCATTCACTCTGACAGACGGATGTCATTTAAACCATGTCATATGTCATATGTCATATGTCATATGACACTGTGAACTTGTATACATAAAGTCTTTACTTTTCCATTTGTCCATCCCTCTATCCATCAATCCATAACTGCTTATCCATGATCGGGTCGCGGGGACTTTCCGTTTGTCACAAAGTAAAATAATTCAGACATCAAGCATAGAACCATGTACAGCAAGTTTTCAAAATGAAACGTAAACATAATTATGGTGAATATGGTCAAAAGACAGTTTAGGGCCACCCTTCTTTTTTTCACTTCAGTCCACTATACAAAAACAGTTATTCAAATTAGACATGCAATGTTGCATAAAACATTTTCCTAGAATGTCAAGCACAGAATACCATTTAATCAATAAATAATAGTAACTTAAATATTCAAACTTCACTAAATCTAAGTTGGCTCTAACAAACCACATTAACCTTCTATTCCCCTTAATTCCAATCACACTCATGGTATTGGGGTTGGTATGATGAAACAAATTTAAAAAAGCAATTTTATAAAAATATAAACTTTTAATTATACAAATGATATATCATTTTTTCCGCTTCTCAACTATAAGTTTATGCTGTGTTTTTGGGGAAATGTGGTGCTTTTTTACTTATTTAACGCAAAATTACTCAATTACAATATTCATTTACTTATGAAATATTGAATTTTTATGATATAAAAATCACTTTATTGATGCCATACATTGAATGTGTTTTATTTCTAGATATAGATTTGGGTGTTGCGTATAGAATACTGTCATCTGTTGCTTACAGAAAAACCTGTAGGAATTACAGCTTTAGAAAAGGTTATGACCATATATTTCCAGCAGAGGGCCATAGATATCCATTCATTTTTTTCTGGATGTGGCCAACTGCTGGTATCATTGACGTCTGACATATTTTGTGAATATATATAAAATTCAACATTATAAAATACATTAACTTAAGTACTTTTGTCAAAGATTATAATTTGTTGCTGTTGTTTATTGTTTGATATATGTTTTGACGTATCCAGTTTTGTAATAATGGCACATAAATTTGCAAAAATTCACATATGTTAACACTAAACACAAGACATAGAGAAAGATTTTAGTCACATGTTTATTTTAATAATCCAAATCCAAGAAATCATTTACTTTAGAACTTAATAAAAAATATGAAACTGTCCATACCAAGGAATCGTTTCAGTTTTCACCCAGTTGAAGGAATTGGGTAGTTTTTAATGTCCAGGACCTTTTATTCCACAGGAAACACATGCCCTTGCCCTACTTGTTTACTAAGATATGTTAATATAGCTTCAGCAAATTCATATTTTTAGATTTATGGTTTTCTAGGCTTTTTTTTCTCAAAGACAAGAACAATGATTCCAGATGACTGGGCCGGTCTAAAGAATAAACCAAAGTCATGCACTTCAAATATCAGCCAAAACTATGCTGATCAATGAAGCACAGGGAGTTAGTGGACCCTACCAATAGCCCCTAAGGAGCTATTATTGGCAAAGGGAAAGAATCAGAAACTCTTACCGCATTCACCTGACAGTACTCAGTACAGAACAGTCAGTACATGTGGAATCAGATTTGCTAAACCATATTTGCTAAACATATAATCAAGGGGTGTACTAACTTTTGTTGCCAGTGTTTTAGACATTAATGGCTGTGTGTTGTGTTATTTTAAGGGGACAGCAAATTTACACTGATAAATAAGCTGTACACTCACTACTTTACATTGTAGCAAAGTGTCATTTCTTCAGTGTTGTCACATGAAAAGATATAATCAAATATTTACAAAAATGTGAGGGGTGTACTCACTATTGTGAGATACAGTATATATATAAACACTGCTCCAGCTTGCTTACCTCTCCCTATGCCGGGAAGACCGTGATGACCACCAACTGCACCTCAATTCCTCACTCCCTCACCTTCCACGTTCTCTCACTTCCTAAAATAAAAGAGCACTTCTTCCCCACTCCTGCCTTCTGTCCATCTGTGTTCTGCCCGCCGCAGCCTAAAGTAATCACAGTGACATACACCTGGTGCGTTGTTCAGACACAATCTCTTTTGGGATTCCAACTCGGGATTATAATTTTGAAGAGTACCTCTGCAACACAACTGTGTAGTGGCAAGGCACGAGTTCCTGAACTGCACTGCTAATCCACTAGAATTTACGTAAAGTGTGTGGGAAATTACTCATTTTTACTTTGCAATAAGTTTGTTCTTGTTCATGTTTATCTGAGGATAACACCTAAGAAGGCCATGTCATGTCACTGAGATCACTACAGAATGTTTATCTGCTTACAGAGACACAAACATGTTCTTCTGTTCAAGGTTTGTCTTCACATCTTCCAAGATCCTAAAACAAAGCCTGTTTGAACTGCGTCAAACTGCTTCTTATCAGTACACAGAATTATGTCATGCTCTGCGTTTCACATATATAGCAGTGGTTTAGTACAAGGGCTTCAGAGCACTCTCATTATTCTATCCTACTTTATTCTAACCTGTATTAACCATCTTTCTGTAATAAACCTTTGTTACATTCAGAGGACGAGTCTACGAGTGTTGTCTAATTTCCATGACAATTTGGCATCCCTGGGTGAGCTGCGCGAGTCTTTTCAGTTTTTCTGGACAATAAGCAAACCGGAGGATGCTCGTGGAAAATTTTCACCCTGAAAATCCGTGTTGACATGCAGGCGTGTTTGCCCTTTTTTGTGCATAGCGAAAGACCGATGCAGCCTTACCACTTACTGGTAGGAATAATAAAGAATCAGCCTTTAGGTATATTAAAATTTTATAAAGTCATTGTTTATTGCTGTCTGTATGGAAGTGAGTCATTGATATAAGAAATGTGCGAATTTCACAGACCCTGGACATTGGAAAACATTAGGAGCAGCATGACTCATCTGTCGGCGCTCCTCGAAGTAGGAGGACAGAAGTTTGGGGATGAACTTCAGATGTTCTGCAGAGAATTTACACCCACCACTCATGAACTACGATGACTACTCATGGCAAAACTTGGCACAGACTGGGTCAAGTGAATTCCCAGAGAACGATGTCCACCAGATCACAATGGGATGATGGAGTCAAATCAAGGTACAGAGCACAAATCACAGCACTCTAGCAGAGGCTGATGAACACCTTTCCTGTGCAAATGGACATGACAAAAATAGCAACGTGCAAGCAGCAAGGCTCAGAGACTATATCACAGTACCGGTCCAGGCTCACTGAGATACATGATGCAAACTCAGGCTTGGAGAAACCCAATGCTCTGGCAGATTGGCAGGTGGCCGTCACAGCATGGGAGGCACATCTCAGATTTACATCTCAGAAACAGCTTTATGAACGGCATAAAACCAGAAATTGCCGCTATAATCAAACAGAAATATATAACCTGGGACACTGGAAACCTCACACAAGTGGAAAGGTATGCAATCCATGCAGAGAAGCTCCTACGAGAGGCAAAGGAAAGAAAGATGTAGAGGAGAGGAAAACCAAAAGCACACAGATGAGGAAGGCCAGGTGGCAACTTCATAGATACAACTTCACATGTTTTATCTTGGGAAAAGTTTTTCAAGAGATTGTCCAGAGCAGAAGCAAACTGATGGGCAAAGCTAAGGGAGTGTGTGACACCTGGGAACAGAAAAGGTGACATCAGACACCCAAACTATCAGTTAGCTCACAAAGAACAGGAATATATGCACACACCCACATCCAACATATGTCAGACTGACAAATTCACAAATGTCTGAAACAGTCATGACCTTAATCATTCAAAATACAGTGCCGCTACTTTCACACAGTTACCATGTATATCTCTTATAGTTAATGGACAAAGTGTCACATTTTTGGTAGATTTAGGAGCAACGTATTCGATAATAAAACACTGTGAATTAAAAGAATCCCCATAGATGAGTTCACGGTCACTGCACTCCATGGGTGTGACAGGACATTCAGTATTAGAACGTTTCTCTGAACCGTTAGTTTGTGAATGTGAAAATGGGAAACGAATAACCCACCAATTCCTAATTTCACCTTCATCTCCAGTAAATCTACTGGGAAGGGACTTAATGTGTGTTTTACACTTAAATTTGATGTCCTCACCTCAGGTAGTAACAATAACTGATGACTCAACCTTGGGAACTCCATTTGTTAAAGAAATTTTTGTGTGTTTATCAATGGTCCATGCATAACAAGCCTAGAGCCTGTGCTTGTTTGTTGACATTGGCAACTGATAAGATGAAAGACAACTATGTTGATTTTATACTGTCCTCTGTCCTTCATTGCATAGTGCAAGTGCATGAAGGAAAAGACTTTCATTTTATAGAAAATCTCTTAGCAAAGCTAGAAAAGTCTCTCTCTCCACCTTAATAGGAGATAACAAAAACAATTTGAGATTTCTATTCAACACAGTAGCAGAATTAACTAGGAATAAAACCACTACAGAAAGAAACACCCAATCATTACATAGCAGGTAAGATTTCCTGAAATCTTTCATTAATAAGATTGAAAATACTAGATGTGAAATCCAGGCTATTAAATTAAAACCAGACAGTTTTATAACTAACCCTGTAGATTATATATAGCAATATCAGATCAGTGTTTAGAATGTTTTACTCCCCTTAGACAGCCCGAACTATCTAAATTAATCTCTTCAGCGAATTCGTCAACTTGCATACTAGATCCTGTACCTACATGTTTCTTAAAACAAATTTGTCCTGGAGTAATTGAACCGCTTTTTTGATCAAGGTTTCTTTATTAACATTTTCCAACTTAAACATATACAGCAAATAAACAAAACAAAACCACCCCCCTCCCCCCAGTGCCAGACACAGAACATATATAATACAAATTGCAAAGCCAGACCATCATAGAAGAGACGAGAGCCAAAGAAACAAAATTATAGACAATTAACACGTAATACTGTCAGCGTCCACGTCCCTAACAAAGAACAGAAAAGGTTGCCAGATTTTGTAAAATTCCCTGTCACTCCCCTGATAGTGTACCTAATCTTTTCCAACTTAAGATGACACATGACGTCCCTGACCCAATGACCATACACTGGTGAAGCAGGATCCTTCCATCTAAACAATATTAATCTCCTGGCTTGGAGGGTACAAAAGGACATCATGCTGGTCTCATACTGTCTAAAAGGAGAATTCTACGGGGTCACCCCAAACAGTGCAATAAGAGGGGACGGCTGTACTACACTTCCCAATATCCTAGTAAAAGTATCAAATATAGATTGCCAGAATGTGTACAGCTTCGGACAAGTCCAGAACATATGCAGCAGAGTGGCTGGGGCCTGTCTGCATCGATCACATATGGGGTCAATTCCGGAATTAACTTTTGAGAGCCTGGTTTTGGACCGCTGGACTCTCGCTTTGGTCCTCCTCCAACCATGCGGCATCCCCTGGATCTAAGGACGGAACATACAGGGTCTTAAAAAAGTCTTCCAATGCAGAAGGGTCTACAGATGGGTCGGAGCTGTATAGGGACATATATAAAGCTTTGACGCTGGAATTAATCATATGATTATCTGTATTTTTCGAGCCCTGCTCATCATACACTTCAAAGGTGGACAGATTAGCAGTCCTCCTTCTTAGCTGGTGGGCAAGAACCCGTCCAGCCTTCTCCCCATGCTCATAAATCCCACATCGTGATTTGGAGATAAGATATTCAGCCTGTTTCATAGATAAAAGTTCAAACTCTGTCTACAGTGACAAAAGCCTCTTCACAAAATCTGCAGAAGGTGATTGGCCACATGCCCTATCCATCTTAAGAATCTAATCTCTTCCGCCAATTCTCCCAGTCGAGCTATATTCACTCTCTTCTGATTAGCACAGTATGAGATTACGTGACCTCGTAAATATGCCTTCAGCAACTCCCAAATAGTCAAGGAAGACATCCCAGATGTCTGCTTAGTAGCCAAAAAAAACGAAATTTCAGATGCAATTTTTGCCCTTAGCGAAAGCAGGATTTTCGATTTCAAGGATCCAGCATCCAACTCCTGGCTGTTCGGCCGAGGCGGGGGCTCCGAGCCCGGTGAGGCAGCGGAGCTCGTGGCTGAAGCATTGCTGGGCCTAGACTTGGCTGACTCGGTGAATTTATATTTCCGCAAATTAACCGCCATTTTTCCACAAATAAACATGCAATCAGATTACGAAAGTATGTTAGAAACCAGGTTTGTTGGTATTAAACTCTGGAAAAACGCTTATTAACTTGAAAAAAAACCCCAGAAGTTCGACGGGAGCTCAAACCAAACCAACCTACTCCATGTGCTGTTCGACAGCGCCCCCGAACTGCTTTTAAATATAATCAATTCTTCCCTTAACACTGGCTATGTACCAAAATCCCTTAAATTAGCAGTTATTATACCTGACCATTTAAAAAACAAACCTTACCATGACCCCTGTCAACTGTTCCAGTATAGACCTATATCAAATCTCCTCTTCATCTCCAATATCTTAGAAAAGGTTGTAGCACAGCAGGTATGCTTATACTTGCATAGGAATAGCATTCATGAAATGTATCAGTCAGGATTTAGACCTCATCATAGCACAGAGACAGCATTTGTTAAAGTAGTAAATGACCTACTACTGGCCTCTGATCAGTGTTGTCTCTTGCTGCTTGTGTTACTTGACCTTAGTGTAGCTGTTGATACTAGATATCATACTATTCTCCTTGATAGATTACAAAATGTTGCTAGCATTAAGGTAACAGTCCTCTCCTGGCTCAGGTCTTATTTGACCAATTGTTATCAGTTCGTAGATGTAAATGGAGACTTCTCCACGCATACCGAGGTTAAATTTGGTGTTCCACAAGGTTCTGTTTTAGGCCCAATGCTTTTTACTTTATATATGCTACCCCTGGGTCAAATTATTCGTAAACATGGAATTAGCTTCCACTGCTATGCTGATGATACACAGTTGTATGTTTCAGCGAAGCCAGTGGACAGCTTAATAAAGTTGAGGAATGTTTCTTTATTAACATTTTTCAACTTAAACATATACAGCAAGTAAAAAAAAAAAAAAACAACCCCCCCTCCCCCAGTGCCAGACACAGAACATAGATAATACATATTACAAAGTCAGACCATCATAGAAATGAAGAGAGCAAAAGAAACAAAATCATAGACAATTAATTCAATTTCAATTCAATTTTATTTGTATAGTGCTTTTTACAACGTGCATTGTCTCAAAGCAGCTTTACAGGAATATAAACACAGTATACACATAGTAAAGGTGAGAAATTATCCCAACTGAGCAAGCCACTGAGTGGCGACAATGGCAAGGAAAAACTCCCTAAGGTGTTAAGAGGAAGAAACCTTGAGAGGAACCAGACTCAGAAGGGAACCCATCCTCATGTGGGTAACAAAAGATATTCTTAAAGAGATAATTATTGATTTATATGTAATATGTTTGGCTTAGAAGAAGCCTTTGTCCCAGCATTCTGGATTTGGAGTAGATAAGAGTTCCATCCAGAAGTAGGACCTCCGAGACCGATCATGCAGGTCCGGAGAGCAATGGAAAGTCTAGTCAGGGTAGGCAAGAGTGAATAAATACGTTTTAAGCCTAGACTTAAACATTGAGACTGTGTCTGAGTCCCGAACATTAAATGGAAGTCTGTTCCATAACTAGGGAGCTCTATGAGTGAAAGCTCTTCCCCCTACTGTAGCCTTTGCTATTCGCGGTACAGTCAAATAACCTGCATCTGTGGATCTAAGTGGGCGTGGCGGATCATAGAAGATCAAA
>JAFFST010051793.1:1685-13532 GCA_022414735.1 Noturus placidus | reverse complement strand
CAGAAAGACTATCCAGAGTAACCATGTGATCAGAAAGATTATTTCTAGCTACACGTGATCCTAACAAAAGTATTTCCGTCTTATCAGAATTGAGTAAGAGGAAGTTAGTTAGCATCAAACGCCTAATGTCCTTCACACAAACTTTATCAAGCTGCTGTCTGTCCTCTGGCTTCGCTGAAACATACAGCTGTGTATCATCAGCATAACAGTAGAAGCTAATTCCATGTTTACGAATAATTTGACCTAGAGGTAGCATATATAGAGTAAAAAGTAGTGAAACCGAACCTTGTGGAACACCAAATTTAACCTTGCTATGAGTGGAGAAGTCTCAATTTACATCTACGAACTGATAACGCTTGGTCAGATAAGACCTGAGCCAGGAGAGGACTGTTCCCTTAATGCCAACAACATTTCGTAATCTATCAAGTAGAATACTATGATCTATAGTATCAAAAGCTGAACTGAGGTCGAGTAACACAAGTAACGAGACACAACCCTGATCAGAGGTCAGTTTTATCTAAAAGTAGTTTCAAGTTATATTTGTATAATGTGAGACAGATAGTTATAAGAAAGAGAAAAGAAAAAAATAATATATATAAAAATAAAGAACATACATAATACAAATTGCACAGCCAGACCATCATAGAAGAGACGAGAGCCAAAGAAACAAAATTAAAGACAATTAACACGTAATACTGTCAACGTCCACGTCCCTAACAAAAAACAGAAAAGGTTGCCAGATTTTTTAAATTTCCCAGTAGCTCCCCTGACAGTGTACCTAATCTTTTCCAACTTATGATGACACATGACTTCCCTGACCCAGAGACTATACACTGGTGGAGCAGGATCCTTCCATCTAAACAATATTAATCTCTTGGCCAGGTGAGTACAGAAGGACATCATGCTGGTGTCACGCCACCTAAAAGGAGAATTCTCCGGGGTCACCCCAAACAGAGCAATAAGAGGGGACGGCTGTATTACACTTCCCAATATCCTACTAAAGGTATCAAATATAGATTGCCAAAATGTGTACAGCTTCAGACATGTTTAGAACATATGCAACAGAGTGGCTGGGGCCTGTCTGCATCGATCACATGTGGGATCAATGCCGGAATTAATCTTTGAGAGTCTAGTTTTGGACCAATGCAGATGGTGAACAATTTTAAATTGGACAACCGCATGTCTGTGACATATGGAGGAGGAGAAAATCCCCTTCATTACCTTGCTCCAGTCAGTATCAGAAATTGATTCATCCAAGGTCGTCTCCCAGTTACTCTTGAGGAGATCTAGGGACGACAAATCATGCATTCTGAGTAGGTCATAGATAGCCCTTATTGTCTGATCCTAGCTAGTTTACATTTAAAAACTGCATCTAATAGAGAATCGGAAGGGCACAACGGGAAGGTGTCTGAATTTAAGGCCACAAAGGTTAAGGCTAAGCTGCAAATATTTATAAAAATGCGATCTGGGAATGTTATATTTCTGCGTTAGCTGCTCAAATGAGCCACTCTCCAGGGGCCACGAGCAACGATCTGTATATACACACCCACACACAACGCACTACACCCCAACACACTGATCCCATGTGACTCCATGATAGACACTCTTAAGTGGAATCTAGTTTCCTGCGAAATGACGGACATGTACTCTTATGAGGACTGAACTTCATTAGTATGTACTACATAGCCACATGACCAGGACAGAGGTTAGATGATGTGACTTTGCTACGGCACCTCTTAAGCCCCAAAGCTATAGACAGCTGTTGCAGACTAGACACAGATCAGATTTTGTGCATGTGCCGACAGGAGTGGCAGCAATCCATGTAGCTCCGTGTTTTTTGTGTGTTTTAATCTTTGTTTACTTTTTCTTTTACTTTGCATGCTTAGTTTTAGGATTACACACTTTTAGGAGTGTTTGTCATTCTATCCTATGGATATGGTTCTGTTATTTAAACACTCTGGCGACAGTATACTCATCTATACAAGGAATCAGCTGCTTGCACTACGGAGAAATGCCGGTGATGTTCATGTTAACATCCCTAAGGAATTATGGTGCTTTCGGGGCTGTAGAGCGGGACTCAACGTGAGGACAAAACGACGGGAGCAAAAGTGGAAATTCAAGCCCGCAATTCCATTGATGGTGATGGGGAACGTGAATTCTGTGAAGTCTGGTGCAAGTAGTAACCTTCAGATTTTTTTTTCTCTTGTGTCATAACCACCAAATCAGGGGTATATATACCACACAGAGAATGTCTTTTTTTTTTTTTTGCCACACCTCGGGTGAATATTTACGCTTTCTTATGTTCTTTGACTTTAATGTTTTTCCGGTATGATTTATGATTAACTTTCATTTTACTTTCTTGTTATATTCTGAGTTAAATGTAATTGTAATTGTATTATTCTTTATTGTTCTTTAATAAACCAAAGTCCATATTAGGACGATTTGTATACCTCATTAGTAAATTATGACATCTTTTATTACCAAAATCTTCAAAAAGAAGAAAAGGGACCTCAAAGGTTCTCGAGCCCAGAAACACGAAGGTCTCACTTCCTGAGAAAGGTAGGAGGAGATTATTATGCATGCTTTATCAGTTATATGATATGAGCATCGGGTAAATTATTATGACTGGAATATTAGGATTCCAGAAAAACCACTACAATATGCATATGACGCATGTCATGTATTTTGGCCTATATGGGCACAGAGAGGATTTCAGAGGGCAGATGGGTCCACAGTTACTCATGAAACAGCTATATCAGTCTTGTTGTATGCAATGACTTTGCCAGCCAAATTAGCGATTCAAACTAGCGAACTAGTGAGGCTGTTTGTTTTGCAAATAGATTTTTACATGAGGAACTACAGGAAGAAGCAGAGACTGTACAAGCTGTGATGTACACCATCACATCTGCACTATCTTTCATTTAAAAAAAAAAAAAAAAAGGCTTTTAACAATATGCAACTATGACCCTTCTTAATCACTTCTTCTCTGCCACTTCTCTATGCTTGACAACTGTAGCCAGACACTTTGTCTGGTAAATTTCACCCCATTTTATATGAGACTACATAAACATGGTCTATAGGAAATTATTTCTTTCCATATGTAAATGTTACCCAACAGACAAGGTCATTCAATCTATGATGGATGCATGACAGAGACTTATTTATTGCTTATTCAGGTTTCATTTAAGATGTAACCTTCAAATCTGTTTGCATGTGTATATTCCCATTGTTTGCCCATGCATTATGTTATGCTGTACTGTATGTGTTCTTTATTAAGATGCCAAATTGCAGATAACTCAATGATCATGTTAGGACATTCCCATTGTCTGTGTTGGTTCTTGAATGCCTCTATTCCTAAAACAAGAAACATTTTATATAGTAGCAAATTATAAAATAAACTTTCTGATAAAGGTTTTCCTAATTGGAGGATCAGGAACCAATGTGCATTAGGTGATGACCCAATGAAGGGTAATATTCTCCTGTGGCCAGAGGGGGACAACCTAAGGCAGGGCTTCACTACTACTGGGCACCTGCCCAATGCGGGAGGTATAATTTGTATAAAGGGGGTGGATGTGATTCCTCTTTTGGACCAAGAGCATCAAAGGGGTGTAAGAAAAAATGAAGAGGATATCTAAGATCTCAAAGAAGAATAACTTTATTACAGCATGGCAGTGACAAAGTACATTAAGCACTTCGGGTTCATCGGAGTCAAAGTAAATGGCAAATGGTAAACTTATATAGCGCTTTTATCCAAAGCGCTTTACACTGTGTCTCATTCACCCTTTCACACACACACTTACGGTAGCAGAGCTGCCATGTAAGGCGTTAAATTGCCATCGGGAGCAACTTGGGGTACAGTGTCTTGCCCAAGGACACTTCGGCATGTGGAGTCACGTGGGCCGGGAATCGAACCGCCAACCCTACGTTTAGTGGACAACCCACTCTACCAACTGCGCGACAACCGCCCCAATATAAGCCCCGAACAATATCAGCACATACATTTTATGCTCTATTTCAAACCAAGTTTTCCGTATGTAATGTAAATTAATTTTCATTCTAAATGTAAACTTTTGATCGATCACTTTCCGTTACAGGTGTGACCCCAAAGGTGAGGTGATAGGATTATCGAGACAAATGTCTTTCTGAATGCTAATTATGGTCACATAGCTCTTTGTTCAGCGATGGTTCTTGATGTCCCACTGCCGTTCCCATGCTATAAATTTGTGAATGTCACTTTAGATGGTATTATACACATATTGCAGAAGACTCAGATAAATTGTCCCATTGATATTAATTAATTAATTAAATTAATTAATTAATTAATTAATATCAATGGGACAATTCATCTGAGTCTTCTGATAACAAGCTTGGGGAACAAGCTTATCCTAATACAGTTTGGGGTAGAATCTGCTGAGAGGCAGTCAGATTCCACCCCGAACTGTGTTAGGATAAGCTTGTTCCCCAAAAAGGCAGAACTATCAATGAGACAATTTATCTGAGTCTCAGCAATATGTGTATAATATTATTATGATCTAGATTATCTAGATAATCAAGAAGACCTAGACTTCATAAGTGACAGTGATCCGGGCGACCCCCCAGGCACATAGACAAGTTAGGAGAAGGGGAGTGTGCAGGGCATTCTGACAGGCAGCAAGTGACAGTAACACCCCTATGAGCACACCAGGTGGTAACACTCCAGAGTGTGAACGATTGATGATCCCAGGCGAAGACTCCCCACGGGTAGTACCAGACGTGGCTGACATACTGCCTGAGGAAGTCCCTGCCGCTCCAGCCCCCATGCTATACCCAGGCCAGATTGCTGAGGCTTCTTTCATACTTGACACTGAAATTGGGGAGCGAGTGGTGGTGCATAAATAGTAGCTATAAGTTTAATTCTTTTGAAATTCTTTATACAAAAATAACTTATGTAGCCAAAAAAAAGCCAATTACTCTAATTATTATCTACAGTCCCCCAGGGACATATTCTGAATTCCTTAGTGAATTTGCAGACTTTATCTCAGACCTGGTTATTTCTGTAGATAAGGCCTTAATTGTCGGTGATTTTAATATTCAATTTGCTAGCCCAGAAGACCCTCTGAGAACCGCGGTTGTATCCATCTTAGATTCAGTAGGGATTAAGCAAAACGTAATCGGACCGACTCATGATGGTGGTCAGACTCTTGACCTTATATTAAAGTACAGATTAAATATAGAAAATCCTGAAATTCTTCCCCAGTCTGAAGTTGTCTCAGACCATTATCTTATCTCGTCTATAATTCATATTGATCACAATATTTCCACCTCACCTCGCTACCGTGTAAAATGTACCTTCACACCAGCTACTGCAAAGAGCTTCACAAATAGTCTCTCAGAAACGTCAACTATAAGCTTAGAGTCAACTCTCTACTACACATTAGATACAGTGGCTCAACTCAAAAGAAAATTAATTAGAGAGAAAAAACTAGCACCGTGGTATAATGATCAAACGCGTACCTTAAAACAAACCACTAGACAATTAGAACGTAAATGGCGCCAAACCAAATTGTTAATATTCCAAATAGCATGGAAGGAGAGTCTACTGAAGTATAGAAAATCTCTTAGTGACGTTAGAAAAGTCTACCTTTCCACCTTAATAGAAAATAATAAAAACAATTCTAGATTTCTATTCAACACAGTAGCATAATTAACTAGGAATAAAACCACTACAGAGAGAAACACTCAATCATTACATAGTAGTGAAGAGTTCATAAAATTTTTCACTGATAAGGTTAATAATATCAGATGTGAAATTCAGGTTAATAAATTAAAACCAGACAGTATTATAACTAGTCCTGTAGATGATTGTAACGTCACAGCCCGCGTCGGACTCCATTTCCCAAAATGCACTGCCGGTGCGCATGCACTCTTCGTCTCCCGAATACTAAGGGTGCGTACCTGTTGTCAATCAGTCAGTCAGTATAAAGCCCAAACGCACACAGCACTCAAACGCGAAGTATACGTCTTAGAGAGTGATTCCTAGCGTTACCAAGCACTACTTTCCGTGTATGATTCCGAGGTGTGTACCGACCTCGATTTACCGCCTCGTGTTTACGTCTCAGTCTAACCCCGTTTGGTTTGTTCACCCGATCGCCTGACTCTTGCCTGACATCTCGACCTTGATTATCGTCTCAGCCTACTCCCATTTGGTTTGTTCGCCCGATCACCTGACTCCCGCCTGACAGCTCGACCACGATTATTGCACAACGCGCCCACATGTCATTAGTCATTCTCCCACGATTGCTTTTCAGTAAACCACCAGGTACGTGACAGAATACTTCGCCTAACTATGGAAGCAGCAGGAGATCCTCATTGGGCAGCTGCCCTCGAGGGACATGGACGTATGATCAGTGAACAGGCTGAAAAGATCAATACCCTCAACGAGCAAGTTGCGCGGCTCACACACGCGGTGCAATTTGGCATGACGCTCACCACTCCCCCCCACGCGCTTCACCTCGTGTACCTCCTACACCGTCACCAAAGAAATACGATGGAGACCCCGCACGCTGTCAGAGTTTCCTTCTCCAGTGTTCGCTTTACTTTGCCACGTACCCTGATATGATGGATCAGCAGAAAAGTGTCCATTTCATGGAGCTACTGACAGGAAGAGCACTCCTGTGGGCGACTGCAGAGTGGCATCAGGAGGGAGGTGCAAACCGTACATATGAGCAGATGACAGCTCGGTTCCGCACGGTTTTCGACCACTCCTCGGACAATCGAGAGACAGGGGAGGGGTTATTGTTGATAAAGCAAGGAGCACGCAGTGTGGCAGATTTTGCACTGGAATTCCGGACTAAAGCCGCCCGGAGCGGTTGGAATGATCCAACCCTCAAGACCGCGTTTAGGCGTGTGCTAAATAGGGATGTCATCACAGAGCTGGCGTGCCGGGACGACGAGGGAGATATTGACGCTCTGATAACTCTGGCCATTCACCTGGATCGGCTTCTGAAAGGCCGCCCACGCCCCTGCAGTCCTGAAGGAGGACTGGCTCACTCAAGCTCCGAGGAACTGATGGAATTGGGTAAAACCCGCCTGAGCGTGCAGGAACGCGAAAGATGGCTCAGGGAAAAAAGATGCCTGTACTGCGGCGAAGCGACTCACTTCCTGGGGCAGTGCCCTCACAAACCGCGTTCGTCACAGGGGTGACGAACCATCGGTTGTACTTGGGGTAATTCAGTCGGCATTCACCTTTCCCTTTATAGTGCAATACTCACACGTTTCTTGTGTTATAGAAGCAATAATTGATTCAGGAGCGGCCGGGAACTTCATCTCCCTGGAACGTCAGACCATCGCTCAGTACAACCTTCCGATCCAGTCACTACCACACCTCCGACACATTCAGGCCATAGATGGCGCACCCATTGGCAAGGCTCTTATCACGCACTGCACCGCACATCTACAGTTGAGAGTGAGCTCCCTGCATCACAAAACAATCAGCTTTTATGTTATTGAAATGGCGCGTCACCCAGTGGTCCTAGGCCTGCTGTGGTTGGAATATCACAACCCTCAGACATCCTGGGCACAAAAGGAAATAATCCGCTGGTCACCCCGCTGCCTCCGCCACTGTATCCAAACCCCAGTCATCACCCTGTCCTCCACCTCCATTGAAAGTCCAGATCAAGAAAAAAAACAACACAAATCCTGAGGATGTATCAAGACCTCCTGGAAGTATTTAGTAAGAAGAAGGCCAAGGGACTTCCTCCTCACCGGGAGTAGGACTGCAAGATTGACCTCCTTCCAGGGGCCACCTCTCCCCATAGGAAGATTTATGCATTGACTATCAAGGAACAGGGGGCCATGGGGGAGTATATCTGGGAGGTCCTGCAACAGGGTTACATACGACCTTCCACATCCCCCGCCTCCACTGGGTTCTTTTTTGTCGAGAAGAAGGGAGGGGGACTTCGACCATGCATCGATTATCGGGGTCTCAACCAGTGCACCGTGAAGTACAGGTACCCCTTACCCCAGTCCCGGCAGCTCTAGAGCAGCTCCGCACCGCTAAAATTTTTACCCGGCTCGACTTGCGAAGCACCTACAATCTAATCAGGATCCGGAATGGGGATGAGTGGAAGACAGGGTTCAGCACCACATCCGGACATTATGAGTACCGGGTGATGCCTTTTGGACTTTCTTACGCTCCAGCCGTCTTCCAGTGCTTAATTAACGATGTATTGCGGGACATGCTCGGACGCTACATGATAGCGTACATCGATGACATCCTAGTTTACTCCCACACCCAAGAGGAACATGTGAAGCATGTCCGTCATGTCTTGGCTCGTCTATTGGAGCATCAGTTGTTCGTCAAAGCCGAGAAATGTGAATTTCACCAGAATATCAGATATCATTTCTCAGATATGTAATAGGGCCACAGGGGGTCGCTATGGATCAGGGGAAGCTCAGGGCAGTCCCCGAATGGCCGCCTCCTCGCTCCATCAAGGAGCTACAATGTTTCTTGGGCTTCGCCAATTTTTACAGGCGATTTATCCGAAACTTCAGTGTCAATGCAAGGCCCCTCACGACCCTCCTACAAGGGAAACAGGGAAGACTGAAGTGGAACCCCTCCACCCAGCAAGCCTTCGAGAACCTCAAGCTAGCCTTCACTACCGCCCCCATTCTCTGACACCCTGACCCGTACGTCCCTTTTGTCGTCGAAGTGGATGCCTCAGAGACGGGGTGGGTGCCGTGCTATCTCAGCGACTCGGTGATAAACCAAAACTCCACACCATCGCCTATTTTTCCCGGACCTTCTCGGCCACGGAGCAAAATTACCACATAGGAGACCGGGAGTTACTGGCCGTGAAGTGGGCCTTGGAGACCTGGAGGCACTGGCTGGAGGGAGCGGCTCATCCTTTTGTTATTTTTACCGATCATAAGAACCATGAATACATTCGGACAGCCAAGAGGCTCAATCCTCACCAAGCACGCTGGGCCCTATTCTTTAACAGATTTGACTTTCTATTATCCTACAGACCCGGGTCCAAGAACATCAAAGCTGATGCCCTTTCTCATCAGGGCCAGGTGTTACGGTCCCAGAGGGAGGAGTCCGTCATCAACCCCACCCGCGTCTGTAACACCTTAGAGTGGGAGCTAGATCAGCAACTTGAGGAGATCCCACGCTCACAGGTACCCCCCGAATGCCCCAAAGGTCGCCTGTTCGTTCCCGAGAGAAACCGACAGGACCTCGTCATCTGGGCACACTCGGTACCTGGGACGGGTCACCCTGGGGTGCACCGCACCCGCTCTCTTCTACAGGAGAAGTACTGGTGGCCGGGGTTGTATCCAGGATAGTAGCCTCCTGTTCCACATGTGCCAGGTCTGGGCAGAAACCCATCGTCGACTGAAGGCCACCTCTGCAATGTACAAACGTAAGTATACGTCTTAGAGAGTGATTCCTAGCATTACCAAGCACTACTTTCCGTGTATGATTTCCGTGTGTACCGACCTCGATTTACCGCCTCGTGTTTACGTCTCAGTCTAACCCTGTTTGGTTTGTTCACCCGATCGCCTGACTCTTGCCTGACATCTCGACCTCGATTATCATCTCAGCCTACTCCCATTTGGTTTGTTCGCCCGATCGCCTGACTCCCGCCTGACAGCTCGACCACGATTATTGCACAACGCGCCCACACATCATTAGTCATTCTCCCACGATTGCTTTTCAGTGAACCACCAGGTACGTGACAATGATAATATAGAAATATCAAATCAATGTATAGAACATTTTACTCTCCTTAGAGAGACCGAACTAGCTTATACAATCTTTTCAGCCAATTTATCAACCTGCATACTCAATCCTGTAGCAACATCTTTCTTTACAAAGATTTGTCATGGAATAATTGAACCTCTTTTAAATATAATCAATTCTTCCCTTAGCACTGGCTATGTACCTAAATCATTTAAATTAGTAGTTCTTAAACCACTGATTAAAAAACCTGACCTTGACCCCGCTCAACTGTCCAGCTATAGACCAATATCAAATCTCCCCTTCATCTCCAAGATCTTAGAAAAGGTGGTAGCAAAGCAGTTATGCTCGTACTTACATAGGAACAATATTCATGAAAAGTATCAGTCAGGATTTAGACCTCATCATAGCACAGAGACAGCGTTAGTTAAAGTAGTAAATGACCTTCCACTGGCCTCTGATCAGGGTTGTGTCTCGTTACTTGTGTTACTTGACCTTAGTGCAGCTTTTGATACTATAGATCATAGTTTTCTCCTTGATTGTTTAGAAAATGTTGTTGGCATTAAGGGAACAGTCCTCTCCTGGCTCAGGTCTTATCTGACCGAGTGTTATCAGTGTGTAGATGTAAATGGAGACTTCTCCACTCATAGCAAGGGTAAATTTTGTGTTCCACAAGGTTCTGTTTTTGGCCCACTACTTTTTACTCTATATATGCTACCTCTAGGTGAAATTATTCGTAAACATGGAGTTAGCTTCCACTGTTATGCTGATGATACACAGCTGTATGTTTCAGCGAAGCCAGAGGACAGACAGCAGCTTGATAAAGTTGAGGATTATGTGAAAGACATTAGGCGTTGGATGCTAACTAACTTCCTTTAACTCAATTCTGATAAGACGGAAATACTTTTGTTAGGATTACGTGTAGCTAGAAATAATCTTTCTGATCACATGGTTACTCTGAAATGTCTTCCTGTTTCATCATGTGCAGCAGCAGTAAAAGACCTTGGAGTGATTATTGACTCCATTCTATCATTCGATGCTCATGTAGATAATATTACTAGGATAGCCTTCTATCATCTCAGAAATATTTCTAAAATAAGAAATATAATATCACTACATGATGCATAAATTTATAAATTACATGATGCACAGTATTTAAGTGATCTCTTGATATTCTATGATCCTCCACGCACACTTAGATCCACAGATGCAGGTTATTTGACTGTACCGTGAATAGTGAAGGCTACAGCAGGGTGAAGAGCTTTCACTCTGTCACGTTGGGTTGAATGAGGCGGAGACAGGCGCAGACTGGCTTTACGCTGATTTATTAAATGAAACTTTAGAGCAACACAAAATAATACAAATACCAGCACAAGACTCAGAAAAAGGGCTAGGAAAAAAAATACTTCAGCTAGAAAACATGAAAACAAAACCTGCTTCTCAGGCACATAAACATGGAACAAAAAACGGACCTCTCAGGTAAACTTCAAAACAGGGAAACAGGAGTCTATGAGACACGCATATACACAGGCAACGAAAGACAAAAACTATGTGCTCTACTAGCACTATATATACAACCCCGTGTTCATTAACCCAAACAAGGCTCAGGTGCCAGAATCCATGTGACCTGCAGTGGCTGCTGGGAAATGTAGTCCACCGGCACACTGAGGAACGTCACTGCTGGTGTTCGGCCACCAGAGGGCGCCGGCACCAGCCAAGGTGCGTTGCCATACCTGGTCAACAGGGGGAATCGTGACAGATCCCCCCCCAGGGCGCTCCTCCCGGAGCGCCATCAAACATTGTTCCTGTTGGCGGTCCCGGTCCCCGGGGCAGAATGGTCCAGGCAGAATCCAGGGACCGAGGCAGTCCTGGCCGGGTAGTAAAGGGCTGGAATTTCCCTCCCGGAGACGGGGTCTGAGGTGTAGCCTCTGTTGGCTCAGGCACACAAGATGCCGCCGCCTGCCGGGACTCTGGAACGCAAGACACCTCCTGCCGGGACTCTGGAATGCTGGACGACGCCTCCTGCCGGGCTGACACCTCCCCCTCGGCCTCAGTAGCGACGATGGCGGCCCTGTTAGCCCAGGGTGAGGTCACCGCATTGTCTGGACACAGCGGAGCAGATATTAAGG
>JAFFST010051792.1:170661-202031 GCA_022414735.1 Noturus placidus | reverse complement strand
GCCACCTGGGAGACACACCAAACATGTGGAAGAAGGTGCTCTGGTCAAATGAAACCAAAATTGAACTTTTTGGCAACAATGCAAAACGTTATGTTTGGAATGTTTTTTCGTTTTCTTAGCTCTTAAAGACTAAAGACATCGCATTGTGTTGCTGCCATAGCTACAGTGTGAACACATTTTGTTCCGGTCACTGTAACTGTCCGACCATTTTGTCCCTATTACTCCCTATTAGTCACAAATAGTCTACACAACGCCTACTACACAAATGTAAATGTTGCACAACAGATTCTTCTCTTTCTTGATAATAGACTACACTTCCAGTACACCTTCGCATATATATAGCATCCCCCGGCAGGAAAGTTTCAACATCTCTCCCAGTCTTATCCGTGTTTACGCCTCAGAGAATGGAGATACACAGCTTATGCTGCACAGCCATTTCTTCTCTCACCCATGCGTGTCATCTCCATCGTCTGTGTTCTCCTACATTTAATGTGCCATGTATATATTTTCCACACTGTCTGCATTTACTCATTACTGCCGCTTGAACGTCCGGAATTGAAAATATTATTATACCTGCATTTGAAAATGCTACAAACTGCACGAGTTCTTGAATTTAACGTCTTGTTTCTTCAGGGCATGAGGGTGTAATTTTGTTTTTGCACTGTAGCGGAAACAGTCCTTCGACTGGTGAAGGTTATGAATGCCCAAAGCCACGGTGAACATTTTCCAAACATTTTCCAAAAATAAGCATTCAGTACAGTCCAGGGTTCTTAAACAGTCATAGGAGAACCTGAAAATCCCATCAAGAGTTGCTGAATGACACCAAGGGATTAGTTATTTCCTGGAATTACTGCTTATGTGCGGCTTTGAAAAGATCGTTCTTTTTTTTTTGTTTGTTTGTTTAAACTAAATATTGACCCCGGATGAAAAACTCCAAATTGGCCAGTTTGTATGCATAGTTAATTAATGTTAGCTCAGCAGGCTAGATAGTTACAAACACAAAACTATTAAGTATGCTCATTTATATGAAGGATGAAAGTGGAGCAGCTCGCGGATATTTTCAATAAATCAAAGACAGCTGGAACCCAACGGGTGCGTTTAGAGCGAAGTTTCAAAAGGGCAGCAATGGAGTCAGATGCTGATGACATAAATAATGATGGCAGTAATTGGGTTAAAGCAATGTTTATACAGGAAGATGCCCGGTTTAAAGAATGCTCACCATGGCCTTTTACTCATCTCAGTCCTAAGCCAGCTGAAAATTTCCTCCATTTGTTTTTTTGTTTTTTTTTTGGACCAACATGCCATTTTCCATTAAGGTAAAACATTGGGTTTCTAAATAATAAATATCCAAACATTACCGATGAAGAAAACATTAAAGATGACCTCTGAGCACCTTAAGTTGTTTCAGAAGTGCCGAAATAATTCACACAAGGCCTCCAGTTCAAAAATCTACCTAACGGGAGATCGACAGAGCTTGTCAGATTGGAGGGATGTCACAATACTGTCCCGTGTCAATCAGATCTTTAAAATAAAGCTTCGAATTGGAACCAAAAAGGTTTATTAGTGTGACGCCATAGGAGAACCCTTTTAGGGCGGTTGTGGCTCAGTCGATAGAGTGGGTTGTCCACTAATCCACTAACCGTAGGGTTGGTGGTTCGAATCCCGGCCCGGGTGACTCCACATGCCAAAGTGGCCTTGGGCAAGACACTGAACCCTAAGTTGCCCCCAATGGCAAGCTAGCACCTTGCATGGCAGCTCTGCTACCATTGGTGTGTGAGTGTGCTCTCATTAGTAAGTCGCTTGTAAATGTAAAAATGATATTTCTGTAAAGCTGCTTTAAGACAACGTACCATTGTAAAAAGCGCTATACAAATCGATAAAATTATTTTTAAATTGCACAAAGAACCTTTTTTACCGGTGCTTTAAAAAACCCAGAAATGGTTCTTCAAAGCAGTTCAACAAGGAACTGAAGTTCTCTAAAGACAAAAACCTTAATTAGTACTTTAAGGAACCATGGTAAGGTTCTTAATTGTGATGCCAGTCGCTCAATGAAATTCATAGGGTTCACGTTAACCTGTTGAACGATGATACCTTGAAGAACCAACACACAGCTCTGAAGAACCTATAACGAAACATAAAGAACTTCTTTATTATAGCAAACCATATAACGCAACTCAAGAACCCTATATAATGAAAAATGGTTCTTGACAAGAAGAAGGGTCTTTGTAGAACCTATAGTGCTGTAAAGAACCATTAAAGAACCTTTATTTTTAAGAGTATAGTCAATCATCGATGTTTGTTGTGATTTTGTCCAAGTGTTAATCATGTGTTAGCTATGTGAGGTACCTAGTAGGAATTGGGAGTAAACATGAAAAGAAAACCTCTCTGATATGGAAACCTCTGTTGTAGGGTTCCACATAGAACCTTTAATAGCTGTATTTGAAGAACCTTTAACCCAGATAGCACACAGAGATTAGTCGTACACATAGACGTGGGCTTAGTTAGGTATACAAACACAGTACCGTGAGTAAATGTGCTGCAATGGTAAATTTCAGCCAGACATACTCAATATTTTAATATCTAAATAAATAAATAAATTCTGCATAAGCAGAAACATCTGGAAATACTTGGAGGAGTAGCAGGTGCACACTGATGACATCGTATAGAATGTTGTTCCAGGAGCTACTTGAAGAGATCACCTTCATCATTGAGTGCCCTTCTTTTCATTTCTAAGAGTGATCTTCAAACAGATACAAAAAACAAAACAAAACTATGAGTAATCACACGCCAAAAACAGAGGTCAAAAAATATCTAGAATTGTGAGTAACGTGCTGGGAAGAGGAGCGGTAGGAGGAAAAGGGGTAAAAGAAGAAGAAGAAGAAGATGAAGAAGCTTGCCCGCTTTGATGTAATGTGATCTGTGTTTATACGAGCTCTGCATGCTTTGATGTTGTAATGTTTCGACATTGGAGCACCGTGTCATGGTGTTGTGCACAGCTGAAGGCATCAATACCACCCGCCCACGCTCGAGCTTCATCAGTACACTCCTGATGGAAAAGCCTCACGTTGTTTGGAGGCTAGAAATTTCACCCTGACTCCTTCTACCACCTTGCTTCAGCCTTGGATGACCATTAATTATCTCAGAGCTGATTTAAACCATGTGTCTTTTCCATCACATTTCATTTACAGGTACTTCACCCTCCAGTAAGTCCAAGTGAGGACAAGTGACCACCAGACCACCAGACAAATCACACAAGCGATATCCCAAGATTTCCATCCCATGATCCTCTCTCTCAGCTACTGTATAGATGCTCCAGCTTATGGTGCAGATGTGCTGATCCCTGTACACACATGTGGCCCGAGGCTCTGCAACGTGAAGCATCCGAGATAAAGGGCTCTTATAAAGACGCAGCTCAGAACTCCTCAAACCGCAAACAGATAATCATTCTGATGCCTGGACGCTAAAAAGGGCGATTCCGTCAGGGTTGAAAGGTCGGTTTGGAGATCAGGCAAACCCTGACATTTAAAGAGATGCCGGTAATGTCGAGAGCAGATAACAAAAGCAGTGATGAGCCCGTGGCCTACATGGACCATCAATATAATCCCCTGACAACAGATGCAATTACACACCAAATATGAGATCAAAATAACCTTTCCAACTTAATTAAACTACACCTGACTTATAATGCAATAGAAAGGAACGCTCACTTCAAAGCCTTTAATTTGGTATCCTGTAAGATATCCTGTTGCTCTTCATGGATTTCTTCATTTCATACATAACATGCAGAATCAACGTCAGTCTCAAGAGCTTCATCTCTTCCCACCTATAGCTACGTTTTCAGTCAGAAGTATCGTTCTGAGACGTCAATCAACGCAACATGAAATGATGTCTTTTTCTTTTTTTCTCTCTTTTTATTAATTGATCCAATTCAGGCGAAAAGGTTACAAAGCATCTCCGAGAGAACATTTACAAACCTTTTGTAGCACTTCATGCGCCTCTGCTAATAAACTCAGCTCCACAAAATGACTGGAAAGTTCACGTCTTCGCGGTTTATCCGTGCCGACGCGTTTAATTATCGATTGTTGAACATATTAAAATGTCTGACTTAGCTTAAGTATTCTTCATTAGCTTAAGTCGGGATTTGTAATTTGTTTTTCTGATGTGCTGATTGATTCGACCATGTTTTATGTATGATGTGCCGATCAGATATCAATAATAATAATAATAATAATAATAATAATAATAATAATAATAATAATGGGTGCGCACGGTGGCTTAGTCCTGCCTGGGCCATGTGTGGTAGGAGTTTGCATGTTCTCCCTGTGCTGCAGGGGGTTTCCTCCGGGTACTCCGGTTTCCTCCCCTAGTCCAAAGACATGCATGGTAGGCTGATGGGCGTGTCTAAAGTGTCCGTAGTGTATGAATGTGTGTGTGAGTGTGTATGTGATTGTGCCCTGTGATGGACTGGCACTCTATCCAGGGTGTACCCCGCCCTGTGCCCGATGCCTCCTGGGATAGACTCCAGGTTCCCCGTGACCCTGATAAAGGAGATATATTGTTTGCATACCACTGCATACATGGTAGAGATGCTTTTGCATAAATATTTGATATACTGCATAGATATACGGCAATATTTGCAATAAACATGCATGTTCTCCCCATGTGTCGGGGGTTTCCTCGGGGTACTCCGGTTTCCTCCCCCAGTCCAAAGACATGCTTGTTAGGCTGATTGGCGTGTCTAAAGTGTCCATAGTGTATGAATGTATGTATGTGATTGTGCCCTGTGATGGACTGGCACCCTGTCCAGAGTGTACCCCGCCTTGTGCCCGATGCTCCCTGGGATAGACTCCAGGTTCTCCGTGACCCTGAAAAGGAGTAAACGGTTGAAGATGGATGGATGGATGGATGGATGTTGAATATTAACAACTTTCACATCCTACAGCGCCAGGACTACAGCACTTAGCAGATGAAAGACATTTGTCTTGAACATCCTTTTTCTCTGGAAGCCTTGTTCCCTATGCTGAACTTTTAATTCTACATCTGGGGTCAAAACTTTATGGCTCATTATCTTTCTCATTACTATGCCAATACTTGAAGCTTGGCACCTGCATTTTAATAAAAGTCTTCATGATTTTCTATGTATGTAAAGCTAGTTTTTCCATGTCTTGGCAAAAAGCAAACCCTAGCCATGCACATACTGTATACGCTTTTAATTATAACGTGCTATGATGAGGAAAATCGCATTTTTAAGCTGTTCTGTAATTCTTTGCTTCTTTGGTTAATTGGCCAAGCAGTGTATCCAGTGAAATAGAGCTTCAAATCTCCACGTGTTTCTGGTTCTTATTCTAATTTCTACTAACAGCATCGTCTGAGTGTATTTTTTATTATTTTTTATTTTACCAGAACTGTCCGGCAGATAATGAGGAAACACTGCGGCTCTCATGTGGTGCACAAAATTATACCACTGACCCTGACCTGCTAAAGCTAAGCAAACTATGATTTCTTCAGTATTTGCTCATTAATGTATCATCAACTAAATAATTCGAAAAATGGCTACTGACTTCTCTAAGTAAAAATGGAACCCGGGTACATCAGATTACACATGGGATGGTCCTGAAATAGCACATAACATCATTTGAATATTATTTAACAAATAAAACCAAAATGTCCTACATGTTAAGAGTTAACACCTAAGAAATACATAAACAAACCGGCAGCTTAGTGGTTATCATGTTTTCCTCGCGCCTGCAGAGATGGGGGTTCTAACCCAACCTCCACCTTGTGTGCGCATGGACTTTTCGGGTTCTCTCTGTGCTTCGGGGGTTGCCTCCAGGTTCCCTCCACCAGTCCAAGCCTGACTGGCATTTCCAAATTGTCCATCATGTATGAGTATGTGTTGTTGTCCAGGGTGTCCAGCACCTTGTGTTGGAGTCCCTCGGATAGGCGACCCTGTGTAGGGTAAGTGGTAGCAGAAAATGGATGGATAGACCAAAATATATCAATCATTTGTGATAAATGGCTTAGTGGTTAGCACGTCCGCCTCACACCTCCAGGGTCTGGGGTTCGGGTCCCGCCGGGGCCATGTGTGTGTGGAGTTTGCATGTTCTCCCCGTGCGTCAGGGGTTTCCTGCAGGTACTCCGGTTTCCTCCCCCAGCCCAAAGACATGCATGGTAGGTTGATTGGCGGGTCCAAAGTGTCCGTAGTGTATGAATGGGTGTGTCAGTGATTGTGTCCTGTGATGGACTGGCACCCTGTTCCTTGGTGTACCCTGCATTGTGCCCCATGCCTCCTCGGATAGTTTCCAGGTTTCCCCGTGACCCTAATAAAGGAGTAAGCGGTAGAAAATGGACGGATGGATGGATAAATAAATCCAAATCCTGTGATGGACTGGCACCCTGTCCAGGGTGTACCCCGCCTTCTGCCCGATGCCTCCTAGGATAGGCTCCAGGTTTCACCGTGACCCTGAAAAAGGAATAAGCGGTAGAGGATGGATGGATGGATGGATAAATCCAAATCCCAATATGACTACACACTGAAACAATGAATGGAAAGAAACACGAATTGCGTAAAGACAATTACAATAAAAAAAATAAATAGAACAACAATCGAACCGACAAACAAACATATAAATTCTTACATAAATAAATAAGGTATACATTACCTACAAAAAAACAAATGACATGTGAAACATGTAGTGACTAAAAATGATGTTATTTATGTACGGGGAGCGTAGGATAGGCCCGAGGTGTAAACTCGTGACTTACAGTGTTATATATTTTTTTTTTTGCACCAGACTAACAGTACCCAAGTGTGCTACTTACCTGGACAACTCCACAGCTTCAGAGCTCTTACCTGCTCAATGCACTTAAATACGACGTGTGAAACCGTAAAAAGCACCAACACTTTTAATTCAACTGCCACAGAATTGGCTCCAGTTGAACGTACAGTACCAACAAGAGAGTAACCTCAATCAGAAGAGCGTTCCAGTTAGTGCACGGCTCTGCTGTTCCGCTCTCGTCTGCTTTGTCTGTGTTCACTACACTGTGACGGGCCGGTGGAAGTGCGAGAGAGTGTTAGGAACGTGAAGGAAGAGAGAGAGAGAGAGAGAGAGAGAGAGAGAGAAAAAAGAAGGAAACTCTGAGTGAGAAACTGACAAAAGTGCGAGGACTTAATGGGCCAGTGATAAAAAAGAAATGTAGGGCAGACAAATAAAACCGCAGCTCCACCAAGTCATTTTAATCCAATTTGAATATCTGACATCGTGTCGAAGAAAAAAAAGGGGTCAGGAACTCACAAGGCCTGTTGCTTGGTTACCTTTTCTGTGCACTTTTTGTGTGTGTTTATAAAAACAGCGTGTGCAAATTGAGCAAATCACTCGAGCTGATATTAATTTAATCCATGTCAAGCTTGATTCAGCCCTCAAAAGGTTACAGTCATCTTCTGCATTTCAGCACGGGTGCTGCATGTGTGCGCTTCCAAACAGACTATTCCGAGCGACACTGCTGTTATTATTCCGTATAAATAGCTCGCGTTCTGCTCAGAGCAGTATAGAGTGTCAGACGATGACCTGTGCATACGTACAATGCTCTCGGAGTAAAAGTCAACACACATCCACACACCTTTCTTTATTACCGAGTGTAATTATCTCGGGTTGTTTCAGGAGGAGGTGCTCTTATGAAAAACAAGGGCATATGTCGTACAGTCTGGAATAACAAAACACGGTCATGTTGCAGGTGTAGACGTGATCTTTATTGGAGAGGTTTTATGTTATGGGTACATGACGAAATATGTTTTTCCCCCTCGTAGGATTGGAAATGTGAAGACGGCTTGCGACGCACCATCTGTCTCTGTCTGTCTCTCACCTCTCTTCATCAGGTAGACACAGATGCTGTGTTTCTAGCTGGTTTCTTACTTAAATTGTCTTTTAACCCTTAAACGCATGTGTGCTTTACCAACAGTTCGACATACCTCGGGTGATTAGAAAAGCGGCTCGGATATCTAAAACGATGAAAATACTGTAACCAATGGTGGTGTGATGTGATGACGTCCCTGTTGCCCTGTGTTTATAGCATGTGTAGTAACTTTGTGGTCCGGGTGGTGGTTTAAATTACGTTGTTTACATTTTGAAAAACAGCGCCATTTTGAATACATTAGAAAATATCGCCGAAAAACCTGCTTGAGTGGATAACTCTCTCTGTGAAAGATGAACTCAAGTGATGTATCTCATTGGATTGGATTGGATTGGATTGGGTCAGCTGGGTTCAGATGATAGCAGTTTGCTTGGCCGTTGCAGAACATTCCACTTCTTTGCCTTAAAAAATAAAATAAAAACATTTTGAAACAGGGGCGCAAGGTGGCTTAGTGGTTAGCACGTTTGCCTCACACCTCTAGGGTCTGAGGTTGGAGTGGGCGGAGTTTGTATGTTCTCCCCGTGCGTCGGGGGTTTCCTCCGGGTACTCCGGTTTCCTCCCCCAGTCCAAACACATGCATGGTAGGCTGATTGGCATGTCTAAAGTGTCCATAGTGTATGAATACGTGTGTGTGATTGTGCCCTGCGATGGACTGGCACCCTGTCCAGGGTGTACCCCGACTTTTGCCCTGATGCCTCCTGGGATAGGCTCCAGGTTCCCCATGACCCTAATAAAGGAGTACGCGGTAGAAGATGCATGGATGGATGGATGGACTTTTCGAAATATGCTTCAGGAAATTGTCTGTCGGCACTGTGAAGCACTTTTCAAGGAGTAGTGAAGCATTTGGCTGAATGTAAGCAGATAATATTGCCCTATACACATTACAATTCATCCCGCTGCGTTTGTCAGGATCATATCATCAATAAATACAAGGGAATCAGTTCCACTGACAGCCGTACACACCCACACTATAAAACCAGGTGGTGCGCTTTAGATCATGAGCAGCTGTTTCGCTTCTCCATTCAATCCTCTTCCCATCATTCTGCTTTAGGTTTATTTTTGTTTCATTTGTCCATATGACAGTTATTTCAGATCTGTACAGGTTTTTGTAGATGTTTCTAATCTAATCTGGTATTTCTTTCTTTATTATTATTATTATTATTATTATTATTATTATTATTATTATTATTATTACCAATGGTTTACATACACCTGCCTCCTGGATGGTGTTCTTGATCTGGCCAGCTGTTGTGAAGGTTTTTTTTTTTTGTTTGTTTTCCTCCAGTAAAAGAACCCTTGACATCCACCGTCGTTGTTTTCCATGATCTTCTGGACCTTTTTGGTGTTCCTGAGCTCACCCTTTCCTTTTAAGAACATACTAGATTTTGTCACGCCTATTGTCTTGGATGGGTTTGTTTTGATTTTTCAGCCTAATGATGGCACAGTTAAAATGTGCTGTCATTCCTAAACCGTTCGCAAATCCATCCATCCATCCATCCATCTTCAACCGCTTACTCCTTTTCAGGGTCACGGGGAACCTGGAGCCTATCCCAGGAGGCATCGGGCACAAGGCGGGGTACACCCTGGACAGGGTGCCAGTCCATAGCAGGGCACAATCACATACACACTCACACACCCATTCATACACTACGGACACTTTAGACACGCCAATCAGCCTATCATGCATGTCTTTGGACTGGGGGAGGAAACCGGAGTGCCCGGAGGAAACCCCCGACACACGGGGAGAACATGCAAACTCCGCACACACATGGCCCTGGAGGTGTGAGGCGAACGTGCTAACCACTAAGCCACCGTGCGCCCCCGTTCGCAAATATCTTCGGCAAATCTTCTGCAAACCGTTCTGCAAATATCTTCAAATTACAGCTGAAAGTCTGCACTTTGAGCTTTTATTAATGATGCACTTTCTTCTATTATGTCGTAGACATCTAAGAAATTAAGCGCTCAGATGTTTTGCTGCAGCTCTGACTGGGTAAAATTACTCCCTGCCTCTAGATGGCGCTGTAGTAGACTGCCTAGTCCTAATGACAAGCAGATTTTTTTTTTCTCTCCATTTGCTTGTTGGACTTTGTTTTTTTATTATTTCTTGACCTGGAAGCTCATAAAGGTCACGTACGGAAATAAAGCATGAAGAGGATGACCATCGGGAATATCAGATTGTCTGGAGTGCAGGGTTTAGGAAAACTGTAGTGTATTATCAATTTCATGAGTTTCGTCTTCTTCTGATTTACCTCTAGGTGGCTTTTTGTTTACATTGACATATAGCTTTGTATTGATTTGTGTCTTGTCTTTGTTCCTGTCATGTGATTGGTGTACATGTCAATCATACTCACCTGTTCTCCATCTCACCCTCGATTAGTTTGTCAGTTGCAGTCCTTCTGTGTATTTGTGCAGATGCGAAGCCTTACTATGCATTCTTTTCATAAATCCCACCTTTGTTCTTGTCTCATGTCTAGTATTCATTCACTTGTGTTTCCAGTGTCCTGATTATGTCTTACTCTAGTTTATTGCAATGGATGTCAACAATGGTTTTGAGATGAACTTGAATCATCTGCACACACAAGTTAAAGCTCAAGTTAAACTCTGGACGTTTAATTCATATTTGGCAACCTTTATTGCTCAAACAGAGCGTGTGAGGTGTAGCCTAAATAGTCAACTCCAATAAAAATCCATTTACCAGCATTCCAGCCATATAGATGAACCATTGTGAGACAATACCAGGCCTTAAGAGACCTGACTATATGGAAGCACAAATAATACAACAATGTTGGGAAAAGTAATAATGTACACAAGACCGGATCTGTGTAAGGATAAACCCGTCTGCTTAAGTCTACAGACATGAGCGGACTGTTTAAATTACATGGGGCAGTAAATCGCTGTCAGTTGCGGCAGATCAGAGCTGAGGCATGTAAAATTTATAGATAACCATTGCATCAGAAGAAGACAGTTCTGAGAAGGGCTAATTGAGGACGGTGTAAAAGATGTGTAAGGAATAAAACATCTCAAGTCATGTTGTTCTAGTAAAATAATGAGTGGTGTAGTGGAGCTACTGGTAAACACTCTGAAATTGACTGGTTTGCTATAACAGCATGTCCTGGAGTGTTTTATTCCTCATAGAAAGCAGCAATCTTTTCACAACGACACGTCGTTGTTATCCGTTTAACATGTAATGCTGTGGAACGTATGTAAAGAAATAAAATACAATTACAGTGTCCAGCACTTCTATTACAAAATCGTTAATACGGTGAAGGAGAGATTGATGTAACGCTCATGGAAGGAGCTTCCAAACTTTACGTTTTCTGACCTCTTCAAGACATCGTGTCGTGTGATCATGGGCGTAACCACACACTCTTTGGGGGGGAGGGGGGGTCATGACCCCCCCAATGTTGATGAAATACCAATCTGTCCCCCCAATATATAGGAGAAAATATTTTCTATATGTTCCGCTTTAATTTTCCCTGCAAACAGATTTGTCTTTTCTTCATCTATTCTATTTATTTTATTTATCTATTTATTTACATCTATTCTTTTTGGTTTGGCCCAGACTCAACACAAGTTCGGTGATGTATTTTAGCAGCTCAGTCTGTAAGAAATGGAGACAGCAGCTTTTATTCAGACAGGAAGTAACTAGACACTTAAATATCTCGGCTCATGTCAGTTCCAGTTTTTGATCATTAACGGTATATTCACGTACACATCCTCCCGCCAAGTTCACTGTGAACCCTCACGTTGTGACAGACTGTTATAAATGCAAGTGAAAGTGAGAAAAGATTGGCGGGGGGGGGATGGGTCGAGCGCTTGGACCTCCCCAATGTCCATACCATGGTTACACCGTTGCGTGCGATCCTCTGGCACCGCTCGACTGGTCCTACTATCTCTCAGTACAGGGTACAAAGAAGTAATGCATCAAGACTATTCTCTGTCCTGGTATCTAGGTGGTGGAATGAACTTCCTCTAGATGTCCGAACAGCTGAGTCACTGGCGGTCTTCAAACCACGTCTAAAGACCTACATCTTCCTGGAGTACTTAAATTAGTATTCGTTTCATCATGTTTTCTTACTATATTACGTCCCAAATGAGTTTTTAGATTGGCGGTATTTTTAGTCCGTGACCTAGTGAACTAGTATCGGGAAGCATTTATTGATAGAGACTTCAAAGCACTTCTGTTTCTCAGTAGTTCTCCGAGAGGCATGAAAGAAATAGTAGTCACTGATTAGCTAACAGTGAACTACCACATTCATCTGTGTGCTATTACTTACTAATTCCTTAATCAGAGTTTCTAGTTAGTTAATAGTAGTTACTAGAAAGTTAATATTTGCGTTATTCATTTCTTCCTGCGCAGTTCATCTTTAATGGGAGATCCGTTACCTCGAATCGTTCTGATCGAGATTGCCAGGTGGTTATGTTGCCAAACTGTGAAATAATAAACAGTCGGTCCATGTGAGTGTGTGCAAATTGAGGCAGTGGATAAGTAATGGAATGGAAAGAGAGAGAGAGAGAGAGAGAGAGAGAGAGAGAGAGAGAGAGGTTCACTTGCTTTCTCGCAGTCCATTTAAGACGAGTCCTGTTGGACGAACCTTTCTGCTCTTTCAAGCCTGCCTCCCGTCTCCATGGCAACACACCAACCCCCCTGCTGGCGTCTTCCATACTTGCTGTCCGTGTGAGTGAGAGTGCAAGCACGACGGCTTTCAGAAGGAGTAAACACGCACACACACACACGCACACTCTCTCACACTCTCTCTCTCTCTCACACACACACACACACAACTTACCTAAGGAAAAACTGTAAACATTGGATACATGTAATCATATTTTTTTTTCATGTGATTATGTCTGGAAATACATCTGTAGGTGCATTTCAGCACCTTATACCCTGAAACTGAACAACATTATATGGAAAATAAATATTCATGTGCGAGAAGCATGTGAAAATCCATCCATTCATCTATTTTGTTTACCGCTTATCCTACAGGGTCGCGGGGAACCTGGAGCCTATCCCAGGGAGCATGGGGCACAGGGCGGGGTACACCCTGGACAGGGTGATAATCCATCGCAGGGAACACTCACATACACACTTACACACCCGTTCATACACTACGGACACTTTAGACACGCCAATCAGCCTAACATGCATGTCTTTGGACTGGTGGAGGAAACCGGAGTACCCGTAGGAAACCCCTGACGCACGGGGAGAACGTGCAAACTCCGCCCACACATGGCAGCAGCTGTAATCGAACCCCCGACCCTGGAGGTGTGAGGCGTGTGAAAATAAATGATTTGTGTGTAAACATCACATGGAAATAAAACGTAAAGCTGTGTAAAAAGTAAAGAAATGTAAACTTCCTGTGACTTTTCTGTGGTCGTGCATGCATTCACACACACACACACACACACACACACACACACATCCCATTGACCTTTTCTCACCCTTTTCGAGCATATGCTAATCTTTTGTCGTCGACACTCTCTCAAAGCCGGGATTAGCCGCATTACATTTAAAGGAGACAAACTATTCGTGGGCAGTATATATCTAGCCATGCAGATCTTGCTAATGGCTTTATGTGCAGATAGAATCGGCCCTGCGAGGAGGGATCACATGGAGAGAGAGCCAATCGCATGCCTGTCCCTGCGGGGCAAAAACACTGTTTTCCACGGATGAGCTGGACTGTCACTGCGCTTTCATAGGGGGAAAAAAAAACGAAGAAGGACACACTCAGGGTGACAGTCTACCACCTTCTGCAGCAGGAGCGCATACTGAGCACACTGTGAACTGCCACACTCTGTCCATTCCTTAGCAAAATGCACAGAGTGTGAAAATCGGTGACACTGAAATAAAAAAATAAATAAAAAATCAGTCCTAGTTAAAAAGAGAAGGAGCAGCAGGGTGCCTGTTTCTTATTCTGAGAGGAGAGACGGTGCCTGTGATTCAGTTCCACTTCCGGTGTCAGTAGTAGAATGTTAGTCACAGAGGTCTTAGTCATGCTAGCTTTTCCTTCCTTTCCTTCATGTATCGCTGACTTCTCTTTCCCACACACACTCACACACATTCACAGGTCCTGCACCGCACCGCCATGCGGAAGATTAAAATGATGTGCGCTCGTTAAATTAACAGTCCCCAGCGCGGACTAATTAGCAAGTAACAGGACACTGAATCCAGTGCAGGAGGCCTGTTATTTAAGGATAAAGCTCATCTCTCATTTGAATGCATTTTTCATAAGCTGGGATAATTATGTTTCATTAGCATTATTAATTAAACATGAAAAGTTCCTCATGCCCTGGCTATGATTATGCTGGCATCCAGGCCAAGGCTGAGTGGCATCTCCACATGGGGCTGGAAACCGAAGCATTTGTCTCAGAAATCCATTTAATCTTGACTTCCCGTGACTTTGAACGTGCCCACGAGTGCCGTTCGTGATCGAAAACAGGTTTTTTCCGAACATAGAGCGAAGTTGATTTTTTGTTTTTAATGAAATCAAAGATCATTCTAAACAAGTACCAACACAGAAAGCTTGCCAGAAAGCTCACAAGATATCTAGGGGTTATTACTTTCAAGCTGGTGCGAGTGAGCCAAGGGCGTAACCATGATATGGACATTGGGGGGGGTCCAAGCGCTTGGACATTGGGGGGGTCCAAGCGATAGACCCACCACCCCCGCCACCACCGCCGCTGCCAAACTTTCCTCACTTTCACTCGCATTTATAACAGTCTCTCACAACGTGAGGGTTCACAGTGAACTCGGCAGGAAGATGTGCACATGAATGTACCATTAATGATCAAAAACTGGAACTGACATGAGCCGAGATATTAAGGTGTCTAGTTACTTCCTGTCTGAATAAAAGCTTCTGTATCCATTTCCTACAGACTGAGCTGCTCAAATACATCACGGAATTGCGTTGAGTCTGGGCCGATTTTCCTTAACAAAAAACAATAGACATAAATAAATAGATAAATAAAATAAATAGAATAGATGAAGAAAAGACAGATCTGTTTGCAGGGAAAATTAAAGCCGAACATATAGAAAATATTTTCTCCTGTATATTGGGGGGACAGATTGGTATTTCCTCAACATTGGGAGGGTCACGACCCCGCCATAGAGTGCGTGGTTACGCCCATGGAGTGAGCGGTCAGATATGAAGCTTGTGGGTCAAACAAAGACTGCGTTTGTACACGTTATCATAACTGTGCGGCGTTACTCAATGCATTTACGGCATTCGTTCGTTCATCCTTAGTTACTACGTGGTCAGGGTTGTACTGGTTTAATCCAAATCAATCTAAATATTGCAGGCAAGTATGAACAAAAACAATAGCTGCACGTATGGAATTAAAAAAAAAAAAAACAGTCATGCATGAGAACAGTTCTACACTGGAGAGATGTAGCTGAGGTTGAGGAACTGTCAGAACCATACGTTTTGGGACAATTCAGATTTTTTCACGTGTTTTCCAGTTTTACACCATGACCATTTGAGATTTATATTCAAATCCAGTCACAGACAGTGGTTTTGTGTTATAGCCCTTTTCCAAAAGTCTCTGCAAAGCCACAATGGGTTAAAATAGTGGAAAGAAAAAAAGTCTTCAGATGTAGAAATCCAGTGTCCTTAGAGTCTCCTCTGAGGAAAAGCCACAACAGGCTTTTCTGGGATTCATACGCTGGATTACTAGAAGGTGTCAGTCAAAAGGGAGCATGTTTTTTTCAGTTCAGGCTTTATTGAGGACAGCCATGACACACACAATAACTGTCATTCAACCGTACCGTTACCATCATCTATGTTCATTCTCAATAAAAACAAGCCTCTCACCAGTCCTGCTGTGCCCAGCTGCTGCTTTAAAAAACAATATCCAGGATGGGAAGATCAGCCATGGAAGGTTTTCTCATTTTGTGACAATTGTTTATCTTTTTTATACCACTGAATTCTCGAATCCGATTGGTTCGGCTTCCGGCTTCAAGTCAAATTGCATTCAGAGGGACTTGTGCAGAAGGTGCGCCACATAAACTGATGAAAAAAAAAAAAAAAAAAACGAGTGTTATTATTGTTATGGGGATGTTTTCCATACGGAGACATTTATTAAACATTAATGGAAGTCTCCGGTGTCAGTGCTCCATTGTGTCTCAATAAGACCGATTAGGTTACCTCATGTTGCTAGCAATCCTAATCTCATATTTGGGACGGAGTTTCCGGCTTCACTGTACACCGCGAACGGAACTACGGGTCAAGATTGGCTAAAAGTACTCACCTTAGTTTGGAAGAGAATTCGCTATCTTGAGAAAGCCTTTAAAATAGATTTCGGTCCTTATAGGCTGTTGATTTCACTTAAACTGGTCAAGTTCCTGTTTTCCTGTAATGTACACAACCCCTTTCCTGGTTCTGGAGAGGCTCAAAGCATAGGAAAGAACAAAAAAACAAGCACATCTTGATGGGTAAAGGATCCCAGTGTGTTTCATAGGAAGAAAAATACTTTGCAGTTGTAGCTACTGTAGCTAGCTACTGAGATCACATGAAAGGGAGCTTCCGTTGCTTCCGTTGCATACGTCATACAGTGAACCTCTAGGATAAGCTCCACTGGTTACTCCACTGTTAGCTAGGCAGCTGGGTTAGCATTATTATTTGATGTGGCCTGGTTTGTAAAGCTGGTAGAAGTAAAGTCAATTACTGAGCATTTCAAACTCCTCAAACTGTTGAATTTGTTTTTAAATGGAAACTTGGGGCTTAGTGGTTAGCACGTCCGCCTCACACCTCCAGGGTCTGGGGTTCAAGTCCCGCCAGGGCCATGTGTGTGTGGAGTTTGCATGTTCTCCCCGTGTGTCAGGGGTTTCCTCCGGGTACTCCGGTTTCCTCCCCCAGTCCAAACACATGCATGTTAGGCTGATTGGCGTGTCTAAAGTGTCCGTAGTGTATGAATGTGAGTGTGAGTGTGTATGTGATTGTGCCCTGTGATGGACTGGCACCCTGTCCAGGGTGTACCCCGCCTTGTGCCCGATGCTCCCTGGGATAGGCTCCAGGTTCCCCCGTGACCCTGAAAAGGAGTAAGCGGTTGAAGATGGATGGATGGATGGATGGAAACTTGGCAAGAATATCCTTCTCATCAACAGTAGTCTGTTCTTCATATTCGTTTTATTGTGACATTTCAAGGCCTGTGCGTAAAGGCACTCGGTCAGCTCTGGGATTTGAACTCAAAAGCTTTTTTACTCATGAGCATTTGGCATAAACTGGGCTTCCTGCATTGACTCGCATCCAGCTCTACAACGTCTCTCACCCTCTTGCTTGACTCTGCGAAGTGAAACAAAATCTATTCTGTATCTCAGGTGTCTAAGTGTCCTTGCAGAACCCAAAGCTCTCCCAATTCACATACACTCCTACCCTAGCTCGACCTCCCATCATCTGCGGTTTGGCCCCATGCTAGGGCAGGATTACAAACGGTCTCCAGCTGGGACATGGCACATGGTTTGGAGCGGATCCAAAGCACTCACGTGTAATCGAACCTGCGGAACATTATACAGCATATTGACGGCCTTTAATGGCATGGCGGATCGGATAAATTTTGATCGTAGCACAGACACAGAAGCTGCTGTTTTTAGCCTCCTTTGTGAAAATTGGAGCACAAGCACAAACTAGCTAACACTCACTCAGCTTCCCAGTTATATATATATATATATATATATAAAACAAACAGTATGAACACCCTTGTAGCAGCAAACAGGTGCCTCCACATTATTGTCAGGTCCACTAGGAGTGGAAATCCCTCATCTCCTGAACTAAAAATAATCCCAGAGGTGAGCTGACTCTAATTAAAAATCGGAGGCCAGATGTTTCGCCTTCGCTGAGTCTTTTCCCCAATGTCTCTTTTTGGCAGTCGGTTCATTCTCTCTTCTCGCTTTTTCTCAGCACAACACAGGCTTGGACGTACAATAAAGCAAAATTACCTGCTTTCATGTCCAGCCAAACTGATTAGGGCTGTTCTGTTGCTGATCCTGCCACACTTTCTAACTATACCACCCCGTCCTAAACCCTGCAACAGAAGTCGACTGTTACCATTTTATCATTTTGATGTGAGTTATTTTTGGCGACCGTCCAACGTGCGGGGCGGCTCTGCCTCCAATCGCGTAAATGAGTCCTCTCTGAGCCAATCTCTACATAAATAAGGTGATTTAATTAAACCAGCGACAAGGGAATCTAGCAGCTGAGAAAGAGAAGTACTTTTATTTATTTTTTTTACAACAGTGAAAAAAAAAATAGCTCTAAAAGTTATGTCCTATACCCTAGGTAGAATAGCGCACTGCTCTAGATACCTCACTTGGCTTGTACAAATAAACACCGCCATTAATTTCTTCAGGTATTTGAAAAGTAACACTATTGTCGCTGGTACATTTTTCCCCGCCTCTAGGCGTGATGGTGGGTTCTGCAGAGATAGACCACTTGAAAAGGATTTCTGCGTGATGCATTGGACTTGTTTGGAAGCACTTGTGTTCTCTGCATGTTGGTGTTGATGAGCGCCATTAAAGAGTTGCATCTGATTAGGACTTGAGAGAGTTGGAAAGAGAGAGAGAAAGAATGGAAGTAGCCCAGAGGGGGGAAAATGTGAAGACTGTGTGTGCTCCGAATCTGAGATTGAGCTGTCTGGATGCTGATTTGTGAATCGCGGCTGGTGGATCTTAATCAACCAGCTGAATCGTATTGCTCTCGGCGTGCAGTCCCCCTCCGATCTCACCTTCGAACATCGTCTCCAGATTCTCCTTAGTGTCGCTTTGACAAACGATCAGCGTTTCTGGACTAAACAGCTTTACACGGCTCACCCAGTGGGCCTCGCTCCCCGGGCTCAGGGCTTCTTTCCTCGCTTCTGTGATCAACCGCTCTGGTGTGTGCACAAAAAACATGTCACCAACAAGGAAACATGAGCTTGAAAGTCATTAAATGTTGCACAGCGGCACTTCCTGAGTTCTCCATGAACCCCGAAGCTAGAGGCTCGATCGGCGTGCCTTACTCATTCTTCATCACTTGTCACCTTCATTCTTTTCCCTTCTTGTTCCGAAAGTGCCAGACAAGATCAACACTGCGGTGCTCCCTGGGTCTCGGTGTGCTGCCGTGACATCCTGTGAAGTGCTGAAGTGGCCTCGAGTTGAACTCTGAACACAAACACACACTCATACAGATCTCCTACACTTTCTTGTCTGCTGCTAAAGGAATATTTATGGCCGCCTCCAGATATGCACCTTAGGCTTGCTTCTAGGAGCAGATGCCTCCCATCGATGAGGTTACAAGAGTCTGTTGGACCCTAGCTTTCTGAGCATGTGTGGGAATATAAGAACAATGTTCCTGTGTAAAGTCTAGTACAGGCCGTGTGTGTGTGTGTGCGTGTGTGTGTGTGTGTGTGTGTGTGTGTGTGTGTGTGTGTGTTTTTTTTCTATACTAAGCTACTGTTCTGCGTGTAATCCCTCAAAACCACAAAGTCCCCAAAATTCAGTTGTGTTTATGAAATTCTAACAACCTCACCGCTGAAAATAATTAAGTCCATATATCATAGTGTAATTGGTCCAGAGATTATACTCATTTTTGAAGCTTTCTGGCAAAGTTGAGTTTATCCTTTGATAATTAGCATCTCTCTGCAAGAAGCTTAAAAATAAACAGAGGTGTTAGTAATGTGTGAAGAAATAATTCCATGCTTTGATAACAACAGGACACCCTCAAGCAGAGAAACAGCAGCAATCTGCAGCTAATTAAAGGAGGATTTGGCTGGAAAGCTAGGCTATCATTCCACATTATGCACAGATTTATTTATGATGGTGACTCCGTTTGTGTTGGAGTGTTGGGCTGAAAGCGATTTGGGGAGCGTAGTGTGCCGAGTGCCTCATTATTGTAACAAAGTGGTAATGTGTTTTTAAAAAAAAAAAATTATAATAAATAATCCCCATAATAGCCTGGTTTCACTGTAGCTCTGATGCAGAGATCAGCATGAGCATCGCTGCCTTGTTGGTGTTGCTCCGATGGCTGCCATCAGTCACAGATTAGCTCTCCTTTTAGCTTCACTAAACTGTTCACCAAATTTCATTTTTGCCAGGTGACATCGCACAATTCCTGTCAATGAAGGATTGTAGCACTTCTCAGAGCCAATATCGTTCAACGCCCCCGATGAAATAAACCTGGTCTTAATGCATAAACATCATTAACGTGCTCAATCATCTACCGCCCACGTAGCAAAACACTTTAAAACAATCACTGTCTTATGCTGAGAGCTTACCACGCCCACAACCTGCTGGTATTACTTTACAAAATGTGGGGTTGATAGCTCTGCTGGCAAAATTTCTCAGCTGGGAAAAAAAAAAAAAAGAAGTTGTGCCATGATTTAGGCAGCTGCTTTAATGCCTCCGCACGTTTCTCTATAACCATAAACAAGAACATGTCCACTCCCGGAGAGACACTCCATAATCAGGTGCTCTATTCCAGCAGAACAGAGACTCGAGTGCCTATCCACAGAGGCCTCCTTCTCTCCATCCCTCTCTCTCTCTCTCTGATGTTCTCTTGCTGGTTTAATTTCACTCCTGCACAGACCCGTTTTGCAGATCTGGCTGGGTTGTTGCTCTTGTGTGGGCATCACGACTGAGCATTAATCATGGCCTGCATCCTTCACACTCTCCACAGGGTGTGTGGCAAATAACAAATGTGCTTACCAAACCTAAAACGAACCGAAATGAATTAAATAAAAGTAATGGCATAACCTTTTTTTTTTTTTTTTTTAATTTTTTTGTAGATAAAAGCCAAATGCATCTTAGTTACAAGAATACATTTGCAAAGCTTGTTTAAAGTAATACGTTTCAAAAATGTAGTGGGTTTGCATTAGGACCAGAGCACTACGTGGACACCTCGATGGCCTGAGAGAAAAGCAGTGGACTAGAACATCGCATTATTTCACACTGATGAAGTTCAAGGGAATGTGGCTCACTGTGCTCATCGGAGCTCATCAGAGAACTACACGGGATTATACAGCAGGTCGAAGAAAAAAAAACCCCGAAAAGCATTTGAATATTCAAGTTATTACGGTGACCTGGACATTGTGTATCATAGAAATGCATTTATGAACTGTAGTATGATATTTCTCGTCATATCACGCACCTATAATTGACTCACCCCTTTACCTTTTTGTACAACCCCAATTCACGCTGTACTATACTGAAAACACGTGCATGGCGCATGGTGGCTTTGTGGTTAGCACGTTTGTCTCACACCTCCAGGGCCGGGGGTTCGATTCCGGAGTTTGCATGTTCTCCCCGTGCGTCGGGGGTTTCCTCCGGGTACTCTGGTTTCCTCCCCCAGTCCAAAGACATGCATGGTAGGCTGATTGGCGTGTCTAAAGTGTCCGTAGTGTATGAATGTGTATGTGATTGTGCCCTGTGATGGACTGGCACCTTGTCCAGGGTGTACCCCGTCTTGTGTCCGATGCTCCCTGGGATAGACTCCCCGTGACGCTGAATAAAAGGATACGCGTTATAGAAGATGGATGGATGAAGATGTGGGCGGCTGTGGCTCAGTCTGTAGAGCGGGTTGTTCACTAATCCACTAATCGTAGGGTTGGTGGTTCGAATCCCGGCCCGGGTGATCCCATGCCGAAGTGTCCTTGGGCAAGACACTGAACCCTAAGTTGCCCCCGATGGCAAGCTAGCACCTTGCCTGGAAGCTCTGCTACCATTGGTGTGTGAGTGTGCTCTCATTTGTAAGTCGCTTTGGAGAAAAGCGTCTGCTAAGTGAATAAATGTAAATGTAAAGATATACACTCATTTCAAATCTCCAAAAAAGTTGGGACAGTCGACTGTGTAAGATCACCTTTTCTTTTAATAACACGTATTAAGCGTTTAGACGCTGAGTGAAGACATCAGTTGGTTAAGCTTAGCAAGTGGCATTTTACCCCATTCTTCCATTATGTGTTTCTTCTGTACGGGGTCTTCATTGCCTTATTTTGCGCTTCATAATGCACCACACATTCTCAATCGGAGACGGGTCAGAACTGCATGAAGAACATGCTAGCACCCGAATGCTCGGTTTACGCAACAATGTGCTTGTAATCCGGGCAGAATGTGGTTTGACATTGTCCTGCTCTGGATGGCAGCATATGTTGCTCCAAAATGTGTACATATGCTTCTGCATTAATGATGCCCTCATCATAATAGTTACACATGCTATGGGCACTGTGAAATGCCCAAAATCCAACCAATTTGTCTTTGGGGAATGTTGTTCTTGGATTATTCGCTGGCGCATCTGTCGGCGAGCCTCGACCCATCCTTGCTCTTGAAGGACTCTGCCTTTTTTTGGAAGCTCCTTATATACTATGATTAGATGATTGCCTCACCTGTTTCACACCACTTTCTTATTTCAACTCGTCACATCGCTATTAGTCTTAAATTGTGCAATTGTGTTGAGGTACATCAAATCTCCCCTCTCCCTGTTCTGGAGAAGTGTCGCAGTGTTTCCTGTGGAGTTCTCCAACATATGCATTAAAACCAGGCTTCATGATAGTGCAGGGAGGGGCCTTCCTCACAGCTCCATGCTCCCTGGTTCAATCGTGAGCTCAGGTTATGAAGCGTGAACTTTTGTATCTTCTCCCAATCCACATCATTTTCCTTCAGGTTCTCCAGTTTCCTCCCACCTCCTAAAAACATGCCAATAGGTGGACTGACTCCATGAAAATGCCCGTAGGTGTGAAAAAAAAAAAATGTGTGAATGCATGTCAGTGCCCTTTAATGAACATCCAGGTTGTATTCTCACCTTATTATTAGAATTAGTATTCCTCAGATTGGAATTAGCAGATACCGAAGTAGAGTGCATTAAAAGGTCTGACCAAATGATCTTAATTAAAACCGTCCACATGTGTCAATCATTGTCAGAAAAACCCACGCTGATCTTACTATGTTATGTGGAGTTGTAGCAACACATTAGCACTTGTGTCGTATCTAGCTGGCTAAGCTGAGAAATTGTCTCGCTAAACACCTCTTTTGAAACATTTCCACATACCTCTGAGCTAATTTGTTAAATCAGCATGATAAAGGTAAAGAACTAATACTTCTGAGAAGACATTTGTACTAACAAATGGAGATATCTTTAGCAATTTGCATACAACTGTTGCGTTAGCAAATTGAAGTCGAAAAGAGAAAATTCAGACTAAAATGTGGCGATTTTTGGGGTATAAATGGTAAATGGCGCACTTATATAGCGCTTTTATCCAAAGCGCTTTACACTGTGTCTCATTCACACACACACTCAAACACCAATGGGAGCAGAGCTGCCATGCAAGGTGCTAACTTACCATCGGGAGCAACTTGAGGTTCAGCGCCTTGCCCAAGGGCACTTCGTCATGTGGCGTCAGATGAGCCGAAATCCGAACCAACTGACCAACAGTCGCTGAGACTGTTTATCCTTGGTGAGTGTCTGTCAATATAGATCAGCTCTGGTGTTAAATAATAGAGGCTTTCACAATACATTGAATCTGTTTACTGCATTCATTTGACCACAATAACACGGTCTGGCCTTGATTTGGTAAGATCTCAGTGAACAGGCTTATTTTCATGCCCTTTCTAATGAATTTATCAAAGAATAAACATGTAAGTGATGTCATATTCATTGGAGGGAAATCACTGACACTCCCAAGAGAGTAAAACTAAAACTAAAACTACACATGTGGGGGCGGTTGTGGCGCAGGTGGTAGAGCGGGTTGTTTACTAATCGAAGGGTTGGCGGTTCGATTCCCGGCCCGGATGACTTCACATGCTGAAGAGTCCTTGGGTAAGACACTGAACCCCAAGTTGCTCCTGATGGCAAGCTAGCACCTTGCATGTCAGCTCTGCTACCACTGGTGTGTGTGTGTGTGTGTGTGAATGGGTGAATGAGACACAGTGTAAAGCGGTTTGGATAAAAGCGCTATATAAGTGCACCATTTTCCATTTATACCCCAAAAATAGCCACAATTTAGCCGGCTCTCCTCTATCACTTGACTGCTATGAACTGCGGAAGGTGAAGGCTAACTCGTGCTTCCTCTGAGACACATGAAGCCAACCAATGTTCAGATTGGTCTGAGGAACACACTCAGAGCACAGAAAGTGCTGTTGTACTTCTTCCATATGCATGAGCGCACAAAGAGTCATGATTGGCTAGTGTTGCTGTGATTGGCAGAATAAATTCTCACTCTCAGACAACCCCCCACACACACACACACAGAATCAATTCCTAATCTAATGTAATGTAAAGATGCAAGATGTAATTATTCATAAAAAGGACGATATATTCAGAAGTTTGTATTTTTAATGTGTTTTAAAGGCATCTTGCAAAAGGGGGGCATCGGTCAAATGTTAATGCCATTTGGGGGGTCTTACCCTCGAAAAGTTTGGGAACCCCTGCTCTAGGTGATTTTAATATCCCTACTGATAATACATTATAGATAAGTTATATAGGATATAATTTATCCCATAGAGGAAACATTATACATTATATAATCATATATTATTTGAGTAATATTTGACAAAATCGTATTTCCTTTTCATGAATAATTAAATACAACAAATCTCTTGGCAGTGAAGTCTGACATTTTATCCTTTCAGCTTTAATGATCAAATAGTGCACTCCCCCCCTCCACACACACAAACACATTCTTACATAATTTGGCTAATGGACATGGTAATGAGGGTGTTTCTGCTGCGAACCCCAACATACACATTTTCAATCAGATGCTAAAGCCACTTGTCTGTACGAACATCTTCGAGGAAATCAGTGACTACAGAATAGAAAAGAAACAAATGTGCCTAGTGTTGCATTATAACTCAGCAAAAAATGGCTTTGATTAGAGCTTATTACACTTAAGTAAGTAAACACAATACATACAAATGATATATATAATCAGCAGGCCTTCGTGCCAAGCTGATAATCGATCGACGCTGTCGGCTCAGCCACCAAACGCCTCTCCTCTCACGCCGGGAAGTGCTGATTCAGCTTGAAGCCGACATGATCCAGTGGAACAGAATGGAAATATTAGCTGACTTAATGTAACCCTGACCCGTCACAAAGAGGCCAAGGGAAAACAGTTGACAGTTTACTCGCCCTATATTCTCTTCCCGACTGGGAATTACGAGAAGGCCCGAAAGTGAAAACGCGCATGTGTGAAATTATATTTAATTTATAGACATCCAAAACATGTCTATGTCTGAGAGCAGCAGGGATGATAACCACCATGTGTAGAGTCAACCAATCCATAATCACGTGTCAAAATGTAAACGTCGTAGGTTATATTTAACACAATTTTACACTATTTTATTTATCTTATTGATGTGTTGAAACCAGGAAAAAGGGGCAAGCGTAAGGTAAGCAACTTTGACAAGGTTAGAATTGGGATGGCTAGACGACTGGGTCAGAGCAAGTCCAAAACGGTAGGTCTTGTGGAGTGTTCTGTGGGTGGCTGTGGCTCAGTCGGTAGAGCGGGTTGTCCACTAATCCACTAATCGTGGGGTTGGTGGTTCGAATCCCGGCCCGGGTGATCCCATGCCGAAGTGTCCTTTGGGCAAGACACTGAACCCAAAGTTGCCCCCGATGGCAAGTTAGCACCTTGCATGCAGCTCTGCTACCATTGGTGTGTGAGTGTGTCTCATTTGTAAGTCGCTTTGGATAAAAGCGTCTGCTAAATGAATAAATGTAAATGTAAATATAAATGTGTTCCTGGGATGCAGTGGTTAGAACCTACCAAAAGTGGTCCCGGTGAACTGGCGACAGGGTATTGGGCGTGCAAGGCTCATAGGTGCTCGTGAGGAGTGAAGGCTAGCCCGTGTGGTCCGATCTGGACAATGTTCTGCTGGGAAACCTCAGGTCCTGGCATTCATCCATCCATCCATCTTCAACCGCTTACTCCTTTTCAGGGTCACGGGGGAACCTGGAGCCTATCCCAGGGAGCATCGGGCACAAGGCGGCGTCCACCCTGGACAGGGTGCCTGGCATTCATGTGGATGTCAATTTGACGAGTACTACCTACCTAAACATTGTTGCAGAATAAGTACACCCCTTCATGGCAACGGTATTCCCTAACAACAGTGGTGCTCTTTTAGCAGGATAATGCACCCTGAAACACTGCAATTGTTCAGGAACGGTTTGAGGAACATGTCAAAGAGTTCAAAGTGTTGACTCGGCCTCCAATTTCCTCAGATATCAATCCGTTCGAGCATCTGTTGGATGTGCAGAACCAAAAAGTCTCATCCATGGAGGCCCCACTTCACGACTTATAGGATCTGCTGTTAATGTCTCGGTGTCAGATACCACAGCAGAGTTCAGAGGTCTTGAGGAGTCCATGCCTCGATGGGTCACAGCTGTTTTAGTGGCACAAGGGGAGGAGGACATACACACTATTAGGCAGGAGGTGTGGCTGATCGGCGAATGTTAAAATAAATGCGATCACATCTGAAATGTATGTTCAAACCGCTGTATTGAATAAAGATGAAAATATGACGCTACCCAAGTGCATTTGAATTTTGTTCCTAAAAAGGACAAAAAAAAACAAAACAACAACCCCGCTTTCCAGTGAACTCAGCCCTGACTTTACCTACGTGCAGGGTTTCCACGGACAAAGCCCTCGCAGGTTTATTTCAGATACAGTTTCAGTGTTGAATAATGAACAAAGTATATAAATGGTACTTCAGCAGTGGGTCAAGCACCTGGTCAAAAACAGATGATTCATGCATGCTGTAAACAATATGACACCACTTCGGCGCTGAGGTGAACGATCCACATCTCCCACCAACCCACTATTGGATGCTGCTTTTATTTCTGAAAATGTTGCAAGATTTCTAGATCCTGAGGGAAAATGAATTTCTCGCTCAATCCATCACACTTGGCAGCTTTGTGAGACGGTCCAGGCTGGAAAATGAATTAGATCTGCAACGTGGCCTGACATCGTAAAATGAGCATCGGGACCGAGCTCTGCATTTCCTGTCAATATTCATGATTTCCATGTCACGAGGCCCTCATTTCCAAGACAAGAGACACGAACGCACCCGTTCTCTCGCGAGCGCAAGACGGGGCTCCGCCGAAATGGATGGGTTTTTGTTACGGAGGGACATTAAAAGCCCGTATTATGGATGAAGTGCGTCTGTTGAAATGAATAGGCTCACTTAGAGGAAGAATGCGCTTTATAACATCGGTGTGGCACTCCGGAGGGCTGTAAAACACACCATTAAAGCCACACTGACCACAAAGGCCATTCTGCTGCATTACTAAACAAATTAATCTCCTTTAAAACATGTTGGACGAGGAGCCATTAGCTGTTGACAATGTTTGGGAACAAATTGTTAATTTAATTTTTCTCGTGCAAACGCTATGTAATTAATTTGAAAGTGAGTGCATGGGGGCACGTTGGGACTACATGGTGGGAGTACAGTTCATATACGGATCACATATTCGCGTTATAATACAGTAGTAACCTAGAATAATACTTTATAAGGAAGTTAGCAACAGTTCTAGGATGCGGATTGGTTTGATCGGTGCAATGGCTTACCTTTTTGAGTCTGGATTCTTCTTCGCGTCATCTCAGGGAGTTTTTCCTTGCTGCTGCCGAGAAAACATACATACAGCCTACATACAGTACGATCCTAGCTTGCTCATTAGCAAGCGTCCTTGTTTGCTAGAGCCACAGTGTGGCGTTGGAGTTTAACACCATGCTATGCGTTTAACCCCGAAGACTGAGTTGGGTAAATGGTGTGATTTTACTTCACTTTCATTGGAGTATCACACATCTCTGAAGTGGCAAGTAAATAACTGTACCCTAATTGTTATGTTAGCGTGATTACAAATAAACAACAACAACAAAAAAAAACTGAAAAGGTTTGTCGCCCCTCAAGAGGTTTTCTCACATCAGTGATGTTTCACTTGAATGCAAAAGCAAGTGGTGGAACACATTTAACACCTTAGCACTAAAATAAAAACAATACACGCACACATTAATAGATGATCATACTGAGACCTAAAAACAAGCCTATTGTTCCTTTTAGAGCAGCTGCGTTTTCCATCTGTGTGTTTCTGAGGAGATTTGATCCCATCAAGTTAGCTCGAAAGATTATTTATTACTGTTAAGCGCTATATAACAAAATTACAAAACATGTGCTATACGTAGGGCAATCCAAGCATTTGTGAGGGACAAAAGACAAACAAGTGACATTAACCAAAGACAATCCATGATCAGAAAACGGGAAAACAGATGAGGGTCAAAACTAGGAGGTACAAAGATATGACTTGGACTTAAATATGGCGCACTTATATAGCGCTTTACACTGTGTCTCATTCACCCATTCACACACACACACCAATGGTGGCAGAGCTGCCATGCAAGGCGCTAACTTGCCATCGGGGGCAACTTAGGGTTCAGTGTCTTGCCCCAGGACACTTCGGCACTGGATCGTCCAGGCCGGGATTCGAATCGCCAACCCTACGATTAATGGACAACCCGCTCTACCGACTGAGCCACAGCCGCCCAATAAACAATAATTGCATGATAAGACTTTATAAAACTTTATAAAACTAGTTTACACAAAAGGGTAACTGGACTAACGGGCGGCCGTGGCTCAGGCGGAAGAGCAGGTTGTCCACGAATCGTACGGTTGGCGGTTCGATTCTCGCTCCACGTGACTCCACGTGTCGAAGTGTCTTTGGGCAAAACACCGAACCCCAAGTTGCTCCTGATGGCAAGTTAGCGCCTTGAATGGCAGCTCTGCTACCATTAGAGTGAATGTGTGAATGAGACGCAGTGTAAAGCGCTTTGGATAAAAGTGCTATATAAATGCACCATTTACCATTTACTGGCGAACACCCAGTTAGGGTGACAGAACAGGGATACTGAGGAACCTCAGTGTGGAAAATCACACATCTTACCTAGGTTATAAGGAAATTTAGGGCAATTTTATTTCTATGAGAGGACTGATCGTTCAGACAGCATGGTTTCTTTACAGGAGATAGAGCGCATCAAATGAACTAAAACCGTAGCATTGTTTGTTTTTTCTTTCATTTGACAACATGGAATAGAATTGATCTTACACACATGCCGGTTGCATGACTTCGATTTAGTGTCTCGTGCTTCATGTGGAAGTTGTGCGCATGAGTAACAGTTGGAGCACTATGTAAAAAAATTCAACGCAAACTAATAGGATGTGCTGGATCAAGTGCTATTTAATCCCCTGAATAATAGTAGATTAGATCAGTGGTTTTCAAAGTGGGGGCCGCCAGGGGGCGCCCGGGAGGCCTCAAAAATTTGGTGTGAAAAATAAATTCTCACTCTCAGACAACCACACACACACACACACACACACAGACACACACACACACACACACACACACACACACACACACACACACACACACACAGTCAATTCCTAATGTAATGTAATGTAAATATGTACGATGTAATTATTCATAATAAAGGGGGATATATTCAGAAGTCTGTGTTTTTAATGTGTTTTAAAGACATCTTGCAAAAGAGGGGCCTCGGTCACATGTTAATGCCATTTGCGGGGTCTTACCCTGGAAAAGTTTTGGAACCACTGGATTAGATTGTTCATTAGAGGTCTAAATCGCCATCCAGGTCTCTATAAAGCTGCTTTGTGATGATGTCTACTTTTAAAAATGCTAGATAAATAAGATTTAATGTCCTTACAGAAGGGCAGGTATTAAATTTGCATAAGCCCAGTTCTGTGTTTTATAAGCAAAATGCCTGGGTGTTGTAGCATTTATCTTACAAACAGAACACAATCTCGCCTTTGCTAATGTTTTGCCTTTGGTGTACTTTCAGTTTTATTCTTTCAGCAGCCTCGTTGAGATCCAAACTCGTCACAACCAGTAGCACACACAAAAATCCTTCAATCATAGATTGTTTTTTACACAATTGTTCCTTCTTCCTAAAAACAGGCCCATTAACGGCACATTGTAATTGACCAAATCGATGCAAATTAGCCTCTTTATTTTAGATCTTAGAAAATCAGAGTGTGTTCACGAACAAAAGATTTTTCAAAAATAAATAAATAAATGAATAAATAAAAAGAGAGATTGGTTTGATTGCAGAGTTTGCTCTGTTATTTCTGAATCCTAGCTGCTTCCGTTCTTTTTGCAGGAAAAAAAGAAAATATTTTGAAAAAAAATAGCTCTTCTCTGATCTAATATGCTTCTCAGGCCAAATTCTCAGTCTTGACTCTATAAATCTCAGAAGGATCTCATATCCCTCATTTTTGATTAATGCTATTTCTCCTAACGAATTTTAGCAATAAAAATGTTACGCAACTTAAGCAATATAGCGTTCCTCTTGGGACAGGGAGAGGGATGAGTATCAATTCGGTCGGCATTAGACAAGAAGTAGGGTGCATAAATCAAGTTGGGCTTGATTGCCCTTTTCAGCCAGCTGGAGCTGTAGTCCGGCACTGTGTGGCTCGGGTTAGGTTTATTTCTACATAATTATGCAGCTGGTGACTCTCCTCTCCTGGGCACAGCTTTGAAGGATGTGTGTTCACTTCATGTGTGCAAGGCTGGCCTCAGGCTCTCGCACACACTGCGGGAGGAGGTGGAGGCGAGCGTGGGTGTGAATGTGTATCTTTTTTTTTATTTCTGTGTGTACGCTTTCTGTTATGCCATATTTGAACCAACTCACCTTCCTCTCTCGAAACCTCCATCTTCCTCCTGTCTCTTTCTGTTAAATCTGACAAGCTGAGCTACATGAATATGTGTGAAAAGATGTGTATGTGTGTGTGTGTGTGTGTGTGTGTGTGTGTGTGTGTGTGTGTGTGTGTGTGTGGGTGGGTGGGTGGATGGGGGTTAGCAATAACTGCAGCCACATGGCTTGTAATTAGCTGCTTTCTCAGGATGGCCTCTTGGATTGCCGTCCAAACACTGGTCCAACTCCAGCGTTTAAATGATCTGTGTGCTAATTATGCCGTTGACACAACATTTAGCGTGGAGGTGGAGGCTTTGTGGCAGGCTAGGTCTACAAACACTGCTCAGTCATGAAACTGTAGATCGTAGGCACAGCAAGCACCATAATGAGCTGCTGAAATGTCAAGGAGGTTTGTGTTAAGTGTAACTAAATATGACTATCTTATTCTGAATGAACAGACAATGTGTACAAATACAGAGCCGAGGAAGAAAAGTGCTATTTACTCCAAATTAAAAGCAAAAAAGCTGTGCACAGGGTAGCATCTCTCAAATAAATTGTTGGTAATTCAAAGAATTGCTTTACAGTGGGGGAAAAAAGTATTTGATCCCCTGCTGATTTTGTACGTTTTGTACATTTTAATGGTGGGTTTATTGGAACAGTGAGAGACAGAATAACAACAAAAAATCCAGAAAAACGCGTCAAAAATGTTATAAATTGATTTGCGTTATAATGAGGGAAAAAAGTATTTGACCCCTCTGCAAAACATGACTTAGTACTTGGTAATGACTTAGTAATTA
>JAFFST010051792.1:120184-144792 GCA_022414735.1 Noturus placidus | reverse complement strand
CACCCCCAAAGCATAATGTTTCCACCTCCATGTGTGACGGTGGGGATGGTGTTCTTGGGGTCATAGGCAGCATTCCTCCTCCTCCAAACATGGCGAGTTGAGTTGATGCCAAAGAGCTCCATTTTTGTCTCATCTGACCACCAGAGGACAACTGAGTGAAAGTGTTGTGGTCAGACAAGACGTGACTTTTACCACGTGAAGGCTTTTCTCGGGATGCTACACGCATTTACACAACACCTTAAAAATAGTGCTTCGTGCGAGGTTTGAACTGAACTCAAACACCGTTGGTTCTTTCTGCTTCTCCGGAAATGAACATGAATGAACAGGGCGGCTGTGTCTCAGTCGGTAGAGCGGGTTGTCCACTAATCCATTAATCGTAGGGTTGGTGGTTCGAATCCCGGCCCGGGTGATCCCATGCCGAAGTGTCCTTGGGCAAGACACTGAACCTTAAGTTGCCCCCAATGGCAAGCTAGCACCTTGCATGCAGCTCTGCTACCATTGGTGTGTGTGTCTCATTTGTAAGTCGCTTTGGATAAAAGCGTCTGCTAAATGAATAAATGTAATGTAAATGAATGACGTAGAAACGCACGTCGTCGTCCCGTACACCCCCCACACACACAAAGTGCTGAGAGAAATCCGACATTCCCTCGGCTATTGTCTTGATGTCAGCAGAGATGAATGGCACAATATGTCGAAGAAATAGGCTGAGCTTCAAAGACTGCAGAAAATTGTTGAGCACGCTGTATACACGGAACCGAACAATAGTACCACAGCCACGGCCTCGCTTTCCGTCTCTCACTCTTTCGCACCCTCGCGCTCTCTTTTTTCTTCTTTCTATCTCATTTTGCCAGTTTCTCTGCTTCCGTATCTGCAATTAATTCCCCCAGGATGCCGCTCGCTGCGTGATTCGTCCTCTTTTTATTTCTTTTCGCGCGGTTGTTCTGCGTTACATGTCATGACAGGACGTCATTACAGCCACAAAAGAAGGTTTCGCACTTCTTTCTAGGGAAGAAATAGAACGATCAGCAGACAGGTGCTTTAAGATTACACGCTTGTGATATTTTTAAAGCGGGATTGTGTACAAATATGTCAACCGCCTCATGTGCCTTCTGTGTGCACGGTGCAGCACATCCGTTACCATGCTCCTTTGAAGGGGATTCAACGATTTTGAGGTCAATAGAAGAGCGTTAGCGGGTTGTCTGTCAGCGCTGTCCACCGGTAGCACGCAACACCGAAAATATCAGCTGATGTATCTTCATTTTTTACTTGTCTGCCCGGGTGCGATGATTTCAATCTGAGCTCGCTGCCTCAAAAGACAACTGAAACACTGCAGACATTTGAAACGCAACGCATGATACACCCATTTACAGGCAACCTGCCTTTCTCGCGATATTAAGAAAAGAACATCCTCCGCACTGTAAAATCCCTGTACGCTTTCATTTGAAAGTATTATCATGATTAATTCCTGCTCACCCACTTTCCTTCGCACTTTCTCTGAATATGATATCCAGCTTCCTCGAAACATCTGGATCACAGGCAAAAGAGGCAATCCGACAACAATGAGAAATGTCAGCGAGAGCCGTAAAAATATTTCACAGTGTCACAACAGCTGCTTAAATGTCACGAGCCTGTGCCCGGAAAAGCAGAGCCGTTCGACCAGCCCTCAGGGGTTCGGGGCCTATTCATAACGCACAAACACGTGCACGCACACTCGCACACATACACACACACACACACACGCACGCACGCTGGGTGTGTAAATTGACTCGATAATTATTCATCAGGCCACCCAAGAGTCAACTCATCCCTCAAATTGCGGTCCAGACGTTTTTTGTCCAGGAACTACTGAACCACGATGGAGTGTTCACCGAGCCAAGCGACGTAATGATGATTGGTAGGCGCCGGAGCGTAAGACGAGTGGACGAATGTTAACGGTGTATAATTTGGGCAGAGCACAAATGAAATCACGGCCTGACTGATAAAAAATAAACCGTTAGGAAAATGAAAGAAAAAACAAGAAGCTGAGCGTAAACGTTTTGTCAAGATTTTTCAGTATTTCAGTGTATCAGTATCGATGTTGGATTCTGGATTCTGATTGGTCAGGACGTGTTGATTACGTTTCTCTAACAGCAGCTCCGACAGTAGCACAGATCAAGGGTTTATAGGTTTTATTCCTTACAGATAATAATGTACAGGTTTACTACTTTTATTACTTATGTTTACATTTATTCATTTAGCAGACGCTTTTATCCAAAGCGACTTACAAATGAGACACATTCACACACCAATGGGAGCAGAGCTGCATGCAAGGTGCTAGCTTGCCATCGGGGGCAACTTAGGGTTCAGTGTCTTGCCCAAGGACACTTCGGCATGGGATCACCCGGGCCGGGATTCGAACCACCAACCCTACGATTAGCGGATTAGTGGACAACCCGCTCTACCGACTGAGCCACAGCCGCCCCCTTACTTAATAAATGAACTTTATCTAAATGTTCCATAAGCATTCAACATGTTCTTAAAATGACATGTATGGCATTTGGTAGACGCTCTTATCCAGAGCAATACAACTGAGCAATTGAGGATTAAGGGCCTTGCCCAAGGACCCAACAGTGATAGTTTGAACTAGCCTTTAGTCTTTAACCACTGAGGCACTACTGGCAGTCAGTCAAAATATCTTCTGTAATAACAGCTGTATAAAAGTGAACATTAAGGAAACATTAGAGTGGGAGTTAACTCCAAGTAAAAATGTTAACATTTAGAAATGTTATGTAAAGGCCTTCTGATCCTTCTTCGTCTGTCAGCTTCAACAAAACAGAGCAAGTGGACGAAGTTCAATAAAACCGTTCATTGTTTTCCTTCGGGGTTGTTAAGAAATCATCAAGAAGTTAGATTTTTTTGGGTTTTTTTTTAAAGCTCAGAGTCATGAGATATCATCACATCATATCGCGTTGCGTAAGTGTGATTAAACCCGCATGACACCGAGCCTGGAGTGCTCCCAAGAATCATGCAAACCAAATAAATACATTTAGTGAGTTTGGAATATAATATAAAAGGATAAAAAGTTTCTTTCATTAGTAAAAATGCCAATATTTGGCAAATTATACATCTTTGTAAAAATATATAAATAAACCTTATTTAAAAGGCATGAAATCTTTTTTATGTGCCTTAATTAAAGGTTCATTAAAAGAATGAAAATGTCGCAGGGTTTTACTTAGAATCGTTGACATGATGTGAAACAGACATTAAAGAAAGCAGCTATTTTAATCGCTTGTCGGAAATATTTCAGATTAGATGAAGCCGCGTCTGCACTCCGTTGCACTATGGGAAAAGTCTTTTCTTCATTTTCTTCCGCTTTAATGGACGGTTAATACTTGTATTTGAGGCTGTTTATTTTTTTATGATTCTGCTCCCACACGTTCCCAGTGGAATTCCTCCCACAGTTAGTTTTGTTGTCGAAATAAACGTGAAGTGAAACCCATGCACTGTGACTGAAATCCAACCAGCACCGTGCGAGTGAGCGCTCCCTGAGCCGCGGGTTGCACATCGCTGTCCGATCTCGCTCAGCGCGTGGCGGCTCGAAGACGCTGATCGGGACACCGGTCCGCGTGCAGTTCTAAGTGCTCTCAGTTTCATCACATGATTCATCATCCATTTGAAGAATTGGTGCATAATTAAATGATGTAATATGGACTACTTGGCATGTGGTTATCCAGATGTGCTAGACATCAGATGTGCTAGATCACACTGAATATGAGGTGACAAAAAAAAGTCAGGACTAGAGCTGTAGTCAAGAACGCCATTGACGAGTTAAAGGCCAGGACTAGCCGAGATCGAAGCAAAGATGAATCTTAAGGGGTTTGAAGCCAATTTAAAATCGCGTCCAAATGAACTAAGCGTCAAGATAAAGAGCAAAAACCATCATATACAGTATATATTTTTTGGTTGGGGGTCTTGCCAATTCCCAAACAGCATTTACCATCCAGGGAGCGTATGGCTAGATCATACTTCCATCCATCCACCCATCCATCCATCTTCAACCGCTTACTCCTTTTCAGGGTCACGGAGGAACCTGGAGCCTATCCCAGGAGGCATCGGGCACAAGGCGGGGTACACCCTGGACAGGGTGCCAGTCCATCGCAGGGCATAGATCATACTTCCTCCAAGACAAATGAAGCCAAACTGTTGCTCATGTAGCATCACCTGACAGCGTAGCACACTCAGAGGAAAATGCCCATGTCTGCATGCATGAGCTCACAGACACCCACTATTGTCTAGTGTCTCTGTGAGTGACAGGAATTCCTTCCTGCTTCCTGTCAAGCTTTGTGCCTGTGGAAAGAAAAGACAACACACTCATTATGTCTACAACTCTCATTCGAGACCAAAGACATATTTAGCAAGACCATGATAATAAATCTGAGACAAATCCAAGTCAATGTTCGGCACGGTGACTTCCCACATCCACCCTGTGTGCGCGGAGTTTGCATTTTCTCCCCATGACTCTGGGGTTTCTTCCGGGTACTCTGGATTCCTCCTCCAGTCCAAAGACATGCCCTGTAGGCTGATTGGCATCTCTAAATTGTCCGTAACATGTGAGTGTGTGTGTGATTGTGCCCTGTGATGGATTGGCATGGACACTGTCCAGGGTGTCCCACACCTTGTGCCCTGAGTCCCCTGGGATAGGATCCAGGTTCCCTGTGGCCCTGTGTAGGATAAGCGGTACAGAAAATTTGGACGGATGGAAGTCCAAGTCAATACTTGGACTTGCACTCATGTCTCAGAAGTCAGGATTTTCACACTGATCTGCTCTGAAAGTCTTAGATTCAGACCCTTATTTTATTCCCATACATCCTCAGATCTTTTTACTAAAGAGGCTGAAATTGTTGAAAGACAGAGCGATAAAGAGAGAAAGAGAGAGAGAGAGAGAGAGAGAGCAAACATAGACCCATGTCTTCGGCGGAACCCAATGCCTGTTGTTTCCGCACTGAAAGCGAAGGTTATTGTGTGATAACCCTGCAGCTTCTTTCCACTTTAAGCAAACTTTCCTGGCTTGAATATTCTTAATGCATTCTCTTTTATGCTTTTTAAGTCAGAAAGCCTCTTTATCACACTCTTATTGTTAGCGGTTAGCTGCCCCGCATTTAAGCAGAGATGGTTTCAGAACAAAGCTGTGCATTTTATCTCTTCTCTCTCTTGTTGTTTGTGGATAAGCAATTAAAATAAGTGGGTCACCCGTTAGCGAGCACTCGAACGCAGATGCAAGAGGGGTTTCGTGTCTGATCTTTACCGCTGAAGCCTTGGCGTCTCTCTCTCTTTCGTTCCCCAGGTCTCTCGGCTCGACTATGAGAGAGCATTTCGATGGGCTGATGGCAGGCCTGAGGAACGCTGTTTACGAGCTCTTTAATCTGTGCCCATAATGAGCGCGCATCATCTGCATAGCAGAGGACCCTTGAGCGCTGGCTGATAGCCAAAGGAGCCTCAGTTTCTGTAATTTCAGGAAAGCAGTGGCTGTTTTGCAACAAGCGTTTCCTGCTTTGCATAGCTTGAAGAACATGCCTTGATATCTGTCGTTGATTTTAGAGCGCCCTCTTCAACGTCGGACCTTTTTACAAGTGAAGGAAGTCATGGCTGCCATCATGAGGGCTCCGTTTCGTAGATGGCCCCGTGAACATCATCCTTAATAACAGTCACATTCTTTGTCTATTATTATTATTATTATTATTATTATTATTATTATTATTATTATTATTATTATTATTATTATTGTTATTAGTTGTAGTTAGTAGTAATCTTTATTCATCAAGTGCTGTTCATATAAGTTGTATAAATATAAGTATAGCTCAAAGTGCTGTACAGTCGCAGAGTGGAAAAAAATCTCTTATAAAAAGTAACGTACAAGAATGTACAAGGATAAAAGTAAAGATAAAGATTGCTTTAAGGCAACGCGACACTGATTTCCACTCATTTGCAGCACAGAAACTTTTTTGTGTTTATTTTGTAGAATCAAATTGTTTCTAATCGAGGAAAATGACTTCAAACGTGAACTTAATGTAATTAGTCTCCTAATCAGAAATATAAACAAATATGCCTATGCAATTATCTTTTTATTATTATTATTATTATTATTATTATTATTATTATTATTATTATTATTATTATTATTATTATTATTATTATTAATGCAGATAAAGATGTTTGTACTGGCACGCTAGAGCAATCATACTTAATAATTTATATCCATAACATGGATTTGCTATTTTTACATTCAGCTAAATTCCACACCTGGATTTCTTTCAATACTGTAGTTGAACAGCATGATCATTAATTAGTATGCTTGAGAATTAGATAGCAAGTTCACCTGTTACCATGCTACATATATACAGTAGTTAGATAGCAAGATCAGTAGTTAGCATGCTATATAGTTAGATAGCAAGATCAGTAGTTAGCATGCTATATAGTTAGATAGCAAGATCAGTAGTTAGCATGCTATATAGTTAGATAGCAAGATCAGTAGTTACCATGCTATATAGTCAGATAGTAAGATCAGTAGTTAGCATGCTATATAGTTAGATAGCAAGATCAGTAGTTACCATGCTATATAGTTAGATAGCAAGATCAGTAGTTAGCATGCTATATAGTTAGATAGCAAGATCAGTAGTTACCATGCTATATAGTTAGATAGCAAGATAGCAAGATCAGTAGTTACCATGCTATATAGTTAGGTAGCAATATCAGTATTTAGCATGCTATATAATCAGTTAGCAAGATCAGTAGTTAGCATGCTATATAGTTAGATAGCAAGCTCAGTAGTTAGCATACTATATAGTTAGATAGCAAGATCAGTAGTTACCATGCTATATATTCAGATAGCAAGATCAGTAGTTAGCATGCTATATAATCAGATAGCAAGATCAGTAGTTAGCATGCTATATAGTTAGATATCAAGATCAGTATTTACCATGCTATATAGTTAGATAGCAAGATCAGTAGTTAGCATGCTATATAATCAGATAGCAAGATCAGTAGTTAGCATGCTATATAGTTAGATAGCAAGATCAGTATTTACCATGCTATATAGTTAGGTAGGAATATCAGTAGTTAGCATGCTATATAGTCAGATAGCAAGATCAGTAGTTAGCATGCTATATAGTTTGATAGCAAGATCATTAGTTAGCATGCTATATAGTTAGATAGCAAGATCAGTAGTTAGCATGCTATATAGTTAGATAGCAAGATCAGTATTTACCATGCTATATATTCAGATAGCAAGATCAGTACTTAGCATGCTATATTGTTAGATAGCAAGATCAGTAGTTACCATGCTATATATTCAGATAACAAGATCAGTAGTTAGCATGCTATATAATCAGATAGCAAGATCAGTAGTTAGCATGCTATATAATCAGATAGCAAGATCAGTAGTTACCATGCTATAGAGTTAGATAGCAAGATCAATAGTTAGCATGCTATATAGTTTGATAGCAAGATCAATAGTTAGCATGCTATATAGTTTGATAGCAAGATCAGTAGTTAGCATGCTATATAGTTAGATAGCAAGATCAGTATTTACCATGTTAAATAGTTAGGTAGCAAGATCAGTAGTTAGCATGCTATATAGTTAGATAGCAAGATCAGTATTTACCATGTTAAATAGTTAGGTAGCAAGATCAGTAGTTAGCATGCTATATAGTTAGATAGCAAGATCAGTATTTACCATGTTAAATAGTTAGGTAGCAAGATCAGTAGTTAGCATGCTATATAGTTAGATAGCAAGATCAGTATTTACCATGTTAAATAGTTAGGTAGCAAGATCAGTAGTTAGCATGCTATATAGTTAGATAGCAAGATCAGTATTTACCATGTTAAATAGTTAGGTAGCAAGATCAGTAGTTAGCATGCTATATAGTTAGATAGCAAGATCAGTAGTTACCATGCTATATAGTTAGATAGCAAGATCAGTAGTTAGCATGCTAGTTTGTTAGATGGCATGTTAGATAGTTAGCTAGCAGGTTAACTAGTTAGCATTTTAGATAGTTAGATTGGAGGTGCAATCTATTTTGTTCTAGATAATAGTTTTAGACTCTGTTTTACATTCAGCTGGATTTCTGTAAATAGTTCAACAGCACATTCATTAGTTATTAGCATGTTTTATACGAGCTCATTAGACAGCAAGTTAATTAGTGAGCATGCTAAATAGGAACAGTGGTAGTTCACTGGTTAGCATGAGAGGTAGTTAGATATGTTTAGCAGTTAGCACACAAGGCAAGTAGATAGCAGGTTAACTAGTTAGTCAGCTGATTTTAATTGGGCCTACAGTTGAGTGAATAAAGGGTAAAATGATGAAAAGACATTTAATTCATAGTGACAACAACAAAAAAAGGTCATGCCATGTAGAAATATTTACAAGTAACAATATTAAAGATACTTTAACTCAGTTCAGTGGCGTTTGTTTTGCAATTTCCTTTTGTAAATGGCAGATAAAGCCATTTTTTTTATTTGCACAGCAAAGGAAAGGAAACAATATTATTACTTAATAAAGCTAATCGGTTAGCATGGTGGAAAGTCAGCTAGCAGGTTATCTAGAAAGTAATATAGCAAATGAACTAGTTAGCATTCTGGATAGATAGGCAGTACACTAGTTAGTTTGCTAGATAGTTAGATAGTAAGTTAAATAGTTAGAGTAGTATATGTCCCAGTTGGTCAAGACAACATTAAAAAAAAACAATGCAAGATAACAATAAATAAAGCATGCTAGATAGTTAAATAGGACGTTCACTGGTTAGCATGCTAGATAATGAAAGCAGATGTCACTTTATTAGTTCATTCCACTATTTAGTGACAAAAATATAATTACATTTGGAATAAATAAATCACTGAATAAAATAAGTTTATAGGTTTGCATCTCTGTTTCTGAACGTTATATAAATATATTCTCTAATAACACCCTTTGATTTTATAACTGCCTCCAACCTCTTTACTATCCGGTGAACAGCTTTGGGATCCTCTGAGATATAAAATTCTGCCCTTTTCAGACCCCTCACACATTCTTCCTGACATTTTTGTTCTACAGTCTGTCGACGTTACACACCGCCTGCTTCAAATCACATCTCCAGGCCAAAAGGGTCAGGACAAAAATATAATATAATAATATTTTCCTGACAGTTACTTTTCCCCGCCTTGCTTTTGGATTGTTGTCTCTGTTGCAGAATAGACCAAGAGTTTATATGTAACATCTTTCAATTCAATGAAAGTGTGGATAAACGTTTTCAAGCTCACCGTTTAAAAACCCTTTGTGACGGGGGACAGGGAGGGGGATGGGGGGTGTGTGCAAACTTTTGCACCCAAAAGTTCAAAGGAAATGAATCAAGCGGTTCAAAGGAAATAGTCCACTCAAAGCGGCACTGGAATTGCATCAGCGATGTCACGTTTGTTCTTTTAAAAAAAAGAAGGTTCCCTTGATCTCGCTCCTCACCTGATATACACCTCTCATCAAAAGTTTAGACACACTCCATCCATCCATCTTCAACCGCTTACTCCTTTTCAGGATCACGGGGGAACCTGGAGCCTATCCCAGGGAGAATCGGGCACAAGGCAGGGTACACCCTGGACAGGGTGCCAGTCCATCTCAGACTCATTCTTTATATTTGATTTTTTTTTTTTTTTCACATTTTAGAATAACAATAATAAAGTCATCAAAACTCTAGAGTAACAGAAATGGACCTATGGGAATTATGTCGTGATAAAAATCCCAAAATAATTCAAAATAATTGAGTATTTTAGCATCTTCAAAGTAGACACCGAGAATTTCCAGAAATGTATTCTTGGCGTTTTCTCACCCGATTTCCTGAGAAATTTCCCTGAGATGTATTAAATGAGTTCACACCTACACTGGGCAATTATCGTCTGCTTTTTGGAATGTTTCGCTCCGAGTCATCCGTTTAAACAAATATTTTTGTATAAATTAAAGGAATTAACATGTTGGTGCGATAATATTTCTGTCTATGACACCGATTTTACACGTTTAATCATACACCTTCAGATCAAATGGTTTTTAATATCATGAGAACCAGTTCAGTCGAGCGTCCACAAACTTTTGACTGGCAGTGTAAAGGGCGTACATGATTACCTTATAGAAAACACACACACACACACACACACATTTCACACATGATCACGTTATTATGGGTGTGATATGTGAGCAGGTGGAAAAGCATTACTTTGAAAATTCAAAATTGAATTTGAATTAAAAAAACACGTCCTACAAGTGAAAAATTAACATGGATTAATAATTTGGAAAGGAATCACATGAAAATAAATCACTCATGCAAAAAAGATCATTTGGAAAGAAATAAATCAAATAATGTGTACAAAAAAATCCACATGAAAAATGAATCATTTGGGAAAAAAAAAGAAATGAATCATTTGTAGGGTAAAATCATGTGATAATAAATTAATCATTTGGGGGGAAATCGTCTGAATAATGTATCATTTTGAGAAAAAAAATCACATAAAAAATGAATCATTTGGGGGGAATTATGTAAAAAAAAATATTATTTGGGGGAAGAAAATCAAGTGAAAATAAATGAATCATTTGGAAAGAATCACATTAAAAAAGAATCATTTGGGGGAAAAATTATGTAAAAAATGTACAATTGTGAAATTAAATGAATCATTCGGGGTGAGTTTTTTGTAAAAAAAAAAAATACAATAAATAATAATAATAATAATAAATAAAATAAGAAGAAAAAGAAGAGGAAGAAGAAGAAGAAGAAGAACCGTGAAATTAAATGAATCCTTTGGAGGGAAAATCACATGTTTAATTAATCATTTGGAGGGAAAATTATGTAAAAAAAAAAAAAGAATACTTTGGGGAGAATCATGTGAAACATGAATCATTTTGGGGGGGAATGTATAAAAAATGAACACGTAAATAAAAGAATCGTGTGAAAGTAAATGAATCGTGTGAAAAATCAATTATAGAAAACAATCACATGAAAGTAAGTGAATAATGAATCATGTGGGAAGGGGGGGGATCATGTGAAAATAAATGGATAATGTGTGGGGGGGGGCACACGGAAATGAATCACATTTAAAAAAAAATGAATCATGTCTGAAAAAATGTCCCATATGAAAATAAATAGTATAAATAATATGAAAAAGAATCATGAAAATAAAAACCCGTGGAACTCGTATGAAACATATAAAATAGGTGAAGTGTCTAAAGTGTGATCATTTTTGTAGCAGTGATATTGTAGTCTAGTATGATATTGTGAGTCATGCTGGACGTTCTATGATGGCACACTAAAACTGTATTAGAAAGCAAGGTGATTCTTTAAACCTGTGATGTGATTGGTAGCTATATGCGCATGTAAAAGATCCGCAGGCCTGCTGCATCCCCATCTTCATCCATCTAGTAGGCTGTCAGTGATATTGAGAGGCTGTCAGGGCCGTTCGCGGCTCCATCCATATCAACAGTAAATATTAGTTCCTCCAGGGCCTCCAGGGAGTGTGGTTACATCCCCTCTTATTAACCTCCTAACCTGACTGTTTGATGTTAAATAATTACTTCAGCTGTTCTCCAGGGAGGTGTAACCCCTCCAAGCTCGACTCCTGTCTCAAAAAAAAACTCCATCTGACACTCTCGGGCCTGTTAGCGTCTCTCCATCCGGCTCGCTTTAATTACGTTGAGGTTTAGAAACATCAGCAACGTCGTTCAGAGTGGGGGGAAAGAACCCACGAGGAAAAGAAAAATGAAAAATTACTGTATCGCGGACCTGTCTTCATGGGGGGAAAAGATATAAATAAAGTGCAGGACACATATGGCGTCTCCAATCGTTTTCCGGCATTTTTTTTCTCTCTCTTTCTCTCTCTCTGTCTTCCCCGGCTTGTTTCCAAGGTAACATGTCAGAGGACTGAGTGCCTCCAATGGACTGGTCTGAAACCTCCTCCCTTCCTCCCCAACCTTCCACACTAGACCAACTTTGTGGCACTGACTTTGGGTCATGTGACCACACCTGTTCCCATGACAACTCGATTGAGGGCAGTCGATGAGTGTATCAGCGTGGGGAACAATGAACATGCGCTAAAACTGAGACGGGGAAAAAAAAAAATGAGGACGGGAGAGAACTGGGGTCAGCCTCACCTGCCGAAGTCAAAAGCCATTATATTGCCTTTCAGCTGCTCTGAATCAGCCCATGGATCTCAGGTGGCCATCTTAATTAGGACAGACATATTGTATCTGGCACAATCTGAAAAACTTTACGCTCGAACGCCACCACGACTATGTAATACACATCCCAAGGTCATGGTACCGATAACTGACACTAATCCAATGTTTACGGTGAGGACAAGCTCAGGAGCAAAGGTAGTGGTGGCTCATCCATAGGGACAGATGATGCATAGCCAATCAAAAGATGTTAATCTTTCCATCTCTATACATTTGAAATTCTGTTGCTTACCTAACTGCCCCAGTTAGCACCATAGAATTATTATTATTGCCATTTTTATATGGTCAAAATGGGAACTGCAACATGCACTAAAAGAGCCCCATTAGGACGGTATCAATGCTGCCCATTAGGACAGTATCAATGCTGCCCTGCCCTGGAAGCAGCAGATTGTTAATGAACGGTTAATGACAAGGATGCAAGGTTTTTACACCACACTGGGCTAGTTTAAAATTGTTCTGCTGCCGCCCATGCCACGATGTTGTTTTATAACAAATAATCGGAATTCAATCTAATAAATGAAAAAAAAAAAAAAAAACAAAGGCAAAGTGTGAGTGCAGACAGGATAGTGTGTCTATGATGTACAGAACCATCTCTATTTGTAAGACACATTGCAAAGATTGGAAGAGGGAAAGGTCGGATTATGGAGTGGATAATGTACGTACATTAGAAATGCGTACGCACCACGGGATTTTTTTTTTTTTTAGATAGTTTCAGGTCTAGTGGGTGGTTTTTGAAATTGAAAATGTTGCTGAAACCTGGCAACCCTGGATAATGATATTACCTGGACCACAGTTGAACAAAGATGAACCTCAAAATAAGGTGCTAGACTGTACGCTGGATGACTGTACGTTATTGACACTCAACTCCCTATTACAGGGTTACTCGATAGTTACTAGATAGGAACCTATAGCATTAGTCGAGTATGATAGCCTCTCTCATCCTTTTTTTAACTAAATATCATTGAAAATGTTTCCATTTATCCTACATGAGAGAGAGAGAGAGAGAGAGAGAGAGAGAGAGAGAGAGAATGAATTCACTTCACTTCTCAGTCTCTGTGCAAGGTTAATCGCGTATAGTCACACACCTGGGAGTGTAATGTCTCCGCTATTACCCTAAAATCTGAATGACTAAATGTATTTTTTATAGACTGTAATCCAAAAAAATGCTCTTAGGAAGTATAAATATTCCTGGCCATGGCTGCCGTGGCCTTTCCAGGCCTCCAGGGTTTGCTAAATATCTGACCTTCCAACAGCCTTTGGCCCACCGCAAACCTGCAGCATCTCCAAACCTTTTTAGTCAGTGCAAAGAGCAAAGCTGTTTGGAACGGCTCCATCAGATAGCATGCAATTGATGCACCCCACCTGAAATGTGTGTGCCAGCAAGGTCGAGCCCTAGATGCTTGTCCCTCAGAGGGAGCCAGCTACGTGACTCTTCCTGTGCCTGCCTTCAGCCACATCCTACTGATCTTACAGCATCGATCTGAAATCACGCAGGGAAGCTAGAGGCCATCAAGCATGCCAGGGTCTGTAAAACACTGTAACACACACACATTGTGTATTCTTATCTGACCCCTTTGTGACCTTAAACCTTTAAAAACCCGCCAGAAGACCGTGGTGTATTGAGGTCATTCAGTGGGAAATGTAAGTAAGAAAACGCTCCATGTTGTGCTGTTATAGGAAAGTAATCAATAACAACGGGGTGTGATGAAGGTATGTCCCAAAGTGTTTTAAAGTGTCCTCTTATACCACCACAATTTGCCAAGGATTACATTCTAGAAAATTCATCAAAAGAATCTTCCAAACATTGTCTTCACATCACTTCTATTATTTCTACAATTCATATTTACCAGCTGATGCAGTGTGTCCATTCACGTTTTTGGCTTTTATTGATCTCTTTTCTTCATAAGCTTCATAAGCCATCAAAGTGTCATGTCCACATGCGGGAAACCAGAATTCATCTGAAGCATCATTATCCTCTATATGACTACAGTGGTTGCACTTCTCAACAGCTTTTGTATCGCCCATAACTGCAGCGCTACAGGAGTACAAATCACAGCGCAAGCCCATGCATGGAATTCCGTACTACTTAGATTTTCCACCCGGCCAATCGTAGTGATTTATTGTCCTCCAGACTTCCAGCCCGGCCAATAGATGGGACTTTCCAGCCAGCTGTAGATCACAGAGATTCATTCTTCACTCCCTGGACTCTGTCCATCCCTCACAAATGGCCATTGATCACTCCTGTACTGCTGACACACACTTCCGCGAGTGTGACTGTATCCAAAGCCAGGGGAAATCCAGACAATCCTGGCGTCACAGCTTTCATCTGGCTTCATCCTAAAGCAGTGTCCATATCCCTCAGTGAGGAGCAGCATCACATTTCACTTTCTTGTCCTCCATTTCTTCCAGCCTCTGCTTAACCTCTACAGTCGTGCTATTACTAGATTTTGGCATCGCAATAGGTTAGACGAGAAGGAAAACTTGCACCTGAGTGTCACCCGTGCGCATATTCTGCAGATAGGCCGATTTCCATCCCTCTGATTGGTTGCGACCCTTTTTACCTCCACATCTCACCTGCCGCTAGATAGACGTCACCTTCATGTCGCGAGAGGTGAGATGATATCCGCCTCTCGTTCACCGAGCCTAGCCTGAGAAATCATTTGCTAATGCTTCTGGTGAGATGATAAATCTACAAAATATGCAGCATTGCTTTGGGGAAAATGTGTTGTGGAAATGTAGCTGGTTGGCACTTTACCACGGAGATGTTGAAATGTCTGAGCTAGGAGTTGAGATGTTCAGCATGTTGGGATTTGAGGCGCCAGATGGAGTTGTGCCGCTATGCATCATTTCTTTCTTTAAAACTTAACATTTATGTTGAATATGTGATTAAATGAAGCAAAGATAGGGACTGTTTTCTTCATGAATTCGATTTTTTTTATAATTACTTTATCCTGATCAGGATTGGAGTGATCAGTATACCCTGAATGAGACTCCACATACACACACAGACACACACACACACACACACACACACACACACACACACACACACACACACAGACACACAAACTAACTAAGCTTGCTAAGCTAACCAAGACCAATAACTAAGCTAATGAATGAGCTAAGGTAATGAAGCCAACTGAGCAAACTGAACTAATGAACGCTATGGTGCTAATTAAGCGAGCTCAGCTAACAAACACCAAGGATTTAACCGAGTGTGCCGAACTAACAAAGGATGTTGTTAACTGGGTGACCTAAGGTGATGCATTTTTGATTATTTTCATTGTTCTTGTATGATAACAATATATAAGGATTCAGTTCTATGGTACTAGCTGTGAGAGCTGAGCTAACAAAGGCTATATTGTTTCAGAAAACTGAGCTAACAAGCACTAAGCAAGCAAATCAGCTGATCCAACAAAGACCAAGCGATCTCAGCTTAGGCTAAAATGCTTAGTGAGTGATCTAAACGAATGAAGGCTATGATGCTAACTAAGTGATCGGAAATAGTGGGTGCAGAGTGACCTATGCTAACAAAGTACATGGTTCTAACTGAAGCATCTGTACTAAGAAAGACTATGATGCTAAAACTGAGTGATCTAAGCTAAGCATTTGCAAGCAATCTGACCTGCCAAACGCATGGTGCTAACTTAAGAAGCTAGGCTAACTATGATGCTAAGTAAATAAGCTGAGCTAATGAAAGCCATGTTTTTTTGTTTTTTTTTTTTGTTTGTTTGTTTTGTTTTTTGTTTTTTTTTAAACTAGCAAAGGATGCAATGCTTTAGTTACTTGCTACCTGAACCAAACTAAGCTAATGATAGTGAGACATCCTGGCTAATTCGTACTCCGGACCACAAGCCCCCACCCCCCAATTATCTTTTCTTATGTCCACATGTGAAAACAATCATTATCAATAAGTGTTACAGTCATTGCATATTCAATAAGAGAATATAAAGAACAAAATTTGAACAGTTTATTAAATTAGCAGAAATGATGCATTTATAACTATATACAAAGAACTATATATACACAGTACAAGTAATTCACACCATTGTTCTCTCTCTCTATCTCTCTCTCATACACGGACATAATAGAAAGTCTGTCTGTATGTCTTTACAAGCTGTCGACTTGTAATTTCTTATTCCACAAGTACCAAGAACAATGAACTCTATTATTATTATTATTATTATTATTATTATTATTCATTGAGTGAATAATAAGTTTCACACACCAAAAAGAAATGTGGAAATTTGTTAAAACAGGATCATTGAATCAGTGAGTTGAATAAACGATTCACTCACGAATCGGACATCATTGCAACACTAACACTTCTCTCATAAACTCACTCAGGACGATTAAGGCAGATTTATATGAATGCATTAAATTTCGATCGATTCCTCACAGAAAGCTGTTGGATACGTTGGAATATATACGACACCGCACTAGTTTTATCGTTGCTCGGTGCTTTCCCGTCCTTTGTGAAGCTCAGTGCTGCATTACTATTCCTCGATTGCGTGGAATAAATATACGTTCTTGGAAAATATCATGTTACGAATTCCAAGGATAAATATCACGGGGAGGGACTGATGTAATTTCCATTTGATGTGAATTATAACAGCTTCATATGGGCTAGCTTCAGAATCATAGCACAAAACAGGGAACAGACATCTATTCATCCATCTTCAACCACTTACTCCTTTTCAGGGTCACAGGGGAACCTGGAGCCTATCCCAGGGAGCATGGGGCACAAGGCGGGGTACAACCTGGACAGGGTGCCAGTCCATCACAGGGCACAATCACATACATACTCACACACTACGGACACTTTGGACACGCCAATCAGCCTACCATGCATGTCTTTGGACTGGGAAGGAAACCGGAGTACCCGGAGGAAACCACAGGGAACATAAATCAAAAACTGGATGACTAGACGTCTTCCCCGTCTTGTTCTCTTCTCTTTTTCATGCTTTTCTTTCCTCTTTTGGTATCCCGGTTTTGTCTGCACCATCTCTTGGCATCTACCTGATGCATGTAATGACTCTATGAACTGAATAATCAGCAAACGTCTACATATGCACCTGGCACAGTCTGACGGCGTTCATTATATTCTGCATCTTAATCATACAGAAAAGTATAGGGTCCCCGGTCTGACCAGGGCCCTTAGAATCATCCTAACCCCTCCCCCTGTTATGGCGCCCCTGGATGACGCTATGTAACTAGCTATATTATGAACAGACGCAGCAGAATGAGTGGATTTTGTTTCCCTGAAGAATAACATTCCTTAAAAGAAGTTTAATATGTTTAGAATTTTGACTTAATCTCGACTAAATCTCCAAATCCTGAGCATGTTTATACCCCAAATCCGTTTTTATCTCGGAGATTCCGTCCAGGTATAACGTTCTAATCTTCGTGCTTAGTTTAGACTCGAGCTTATGGAAAGATGGCTTTTTGGAAAATGTGATATCGTTTTAAAAACGTACTCATGACTAATGCAGTTCACTCTCAGTATAATCAAACAAATGAAATCCCATAACGGCCATAAAGGCCGGCACGACTCGCGCATATTAGGCGCTTTATCGAGACTACTGTGTGTTATCATGGTAATGCGGGGTGATAAATCATTCTCGCAGTGTCCAAATAATTCCGCTGTGATACGTGGACGATGCGCGGGAGGCCGCGTGCTCTGCACGTGCTCTTCGCGTGAAAGTGTGAAAATGTGCAGCGACGCTGGTCTCGAGCGCTGATCGGATGACAGCTTCACATATTGGTTGTCAGAAGGCCAGTATAAATGAAATCTACATCAGAGGATATTGCTTTGCATATTTACTGAGGGATTTATATGCAGACAGCAGGAGGAGAAGGAGGAGGAGGAGTATAAAAAACCCACCCACACCCACAGAAACGGCTGCATGGCGCTGCCAATAGTGCAGACCAGGCTTTTATTCCTGCTCCCAGAGGAAAAGAGTACGAGCTATTAAATTAGCATTGGACCGAGAACCGAACCTTGCTATCAGCATCAGCACTATAGTGAATGGTTTTGTTATTGCGGTCAACATATTGAGACAGATTACAAAGTGGAGGTCTAGAGTAAGGCCCTCCAAATATCCTCCTTATTAATGATGCTCTGCTTCTCTTCGTTTTCGGGTTTTCTGATTTAAAAGCTCGTATCCTGACTGCAAATCACAGTTTTATATTAATGCGCTAGTTTCTTAATATACTAGCTTACATAATAAGAAGGTAACTGTATATGAATACAGCGCCTTGCAAAAGTATTCACCCCCGCTTGATGTTTGTCCTGTTTTGCCGCATTACAACGTTGAATTGAAATGGATTTTTCAAAGTGTGTACTACTTTGAAGGTGCATAATGTTTTTTTTTTTTGGGGGGGGGGGGGTGTGGTTGTATTGTGAGACAAGCTATAATTAAGGCACACAAACAAAAAAAAGAAATCAGGTTTTCCTCAAGTACAGTGCCTTGCGAAAGTATTCGGCCCCCTTGAACTGTTCGACCTTTTGCCACGTTAATAATAATTTTGCACGCCCAATTTTTCAGTTTTTTATTTGTTGAAAAAGTTTGAAATATCCAATAAATTTCATTCCACTTCATGATTGTGTCCCACCTGTTGTTAATTCTTCACAAAAAATTACAGTTTTATATCTTTATGTTTGAGGCCTGAAATGTGGCAAAAGGTCGAACAGTTCAAGGGGGCCGAATACTTTCGCAAGGCACTGTATTGCTCCGCATTTAGTGCCATCGAGATTGTCTTCAATCCGGAGCAGTTTTCCAGTCCCTGCCGATGAAAAGCATCCGCACATCATGATGCTGCCACCACCATGCTTCACTATGAGCGCACACAGATGGGTCTTGCTCTTGCAAGCACTGTACGCTATTTGGAATGAACAAATAATGCGCTCTGAATGAACGCAAATACAGATATGAATAGAAGAGGTGTGATGTTCGTTTTTAGCCAGAAATTTCACAGCGATTTTTTTTTTGTAATTTCACACTTTCCCAGTAGGTGTGTTGGACTTGAGTCCTGTCTTGAGGCATTTTCTGTATTACCTTGGACTTGGGGTTACGGTTAGACTTATTGGAATTTATACTTGGACTTGTCTTGGTTTGACTTGTTAAATATGTCCTTGAACTTACCAGAAAGTTATTGTATTGTCTTTTCACACGCGGCTGTGGTGCAGGTGGTAGAGTGGGTTCAATTGTCCGCAGGGTTGGCGGTTCGATTTCCGGCCCACATGACTCCACATGCCGAAGTGTCCTTGGGCAAGACACTGAACCCCTTTGGATAAAAGCGCTATATAAGTGCGCCATTTACCACACGCACAAGGTTTACGTTGTAGAAAAGTCTTAGCTTTGAAAAGACTTTGATGGTTTTCTGTCTGTTCTTGACACACTTTCATTAGGAAGTCTCTCTTAAGGCTCAGTCTTGACTTGATCTTGGCTAGTCCTGGTCTTGGATACATATTAATATTTGGAGCACTATACTGTACATATACAGATACAAATCATAGCATTGTGGTACACTTCTAATGCATTAAGACTAGATTAATATATCTTACAGTATAGTTCTGCTTCATCACATCACCCTAGCATCGAACGTTTTCCCATAAGAGCACACCAACAAGTGTTCTATTTAAGCAAATATGTAATATTTTACCAGAGCTGATTTATTTAGTGGTCAAACAGTAGATACATGCAGCCAATTAGTGACAGTTGTGTCAGGACTCTCCAAATACCTCCTAACAATGCTGTCTGCTTCTCTTTGGTTTTAGTTTTTAACGCTCGTCTCGTGACAAGCTCTTCAGATAAGGGTGAAAGGACAAGAGCATTAGTTCTCGGATTCGGCAAAAGATGAAGTCACTGATTGGATTCCGAGCTCGTGTTAAACCTCGGCACGTGAGAAGGATTGGTCTTTCAGGGACTAATTAATGACTCGGAGGCAGACTAATAACTCTGCCATTAATAATCCTCACGTGTTAATTAGAAGCCATTTCCTTTCGCCTCAAACAAAGCAGCTCTGAGATATGAGCGCTCTGTGCTAAAGCAGAACGGTCAGGAAAGGCTGGTAGAAATGGGCCAACATTTCAAAAATTAACAAAAAAAAACAAAGAAGAAATGTTTTATTCTTGAAATCCACATGGGACTGTTATGCTGTTATGTCACAGTGTGTGTTGAATTCTTGAATTGAATTTCTGATTTGTCCGTAGTTGACAGTAGTGCAGCTCACGTTTATATTAATGCGCTCGTTTCAAATTCTAATACATTACAGTTTCTATAGTAACAGCTCATTCACTCCGAGACTTGGACATTGGATGTACTACATTACCTCCAGCATCAGCTTTCTATCAGTCAGAGGTAAAGCTGCAGATTTTTTTTTTTTGTGATATATAATGCAGTGTTAGTAGTTTCATTGTCAAGCTACTGATGGATTAGCCCTCACATCAGGGCACTGTGAATGAGGACTTATTTGTCCACCAAAAATCCATCTGTCACATCAGAATAATAATAATATACTTTTCAATGTCAGATCAATGGATGAGGAGATTTCTGCTGTAGAGCTACTCTGTCTGTTTAAATGCCACAGTGTCATATTTAATTTGATCTTACAGAGAGAGTGTGGCATTCTCTTTTCATCTGGGGTGCAAAGATGGTGTGTAATGACTGCTGCACAGGTACTGGATTAAAAAAAAAAAAAGAAAAAAGTCACTCCAGCAGCCTTGAATTAGACGCCTAGCAAGCCGATAGAGTGAACTAAGAGACTCAGGTAGTGTTTGACCACCTCTGCCCCTGCGCTGTACAGTCTTAGAGCCGCCTCTGGATCAATACGACTCAGCTTCCCACGCACAAGCCGTCATTAATCTTGCCATCGGCGCCCGTCCACTACCAGCCCTCTCAGAGGAGTGTGTACAAAGGAACACATCATGCTGTAGAGGCACCTAGACAATTTCGCCCGTAATCACCTCATGCAAAATTCATCTGCCGAGCGAAGGGATGGACGAGGGCGGCCACTTGGGTCGCTCTGTGGTGGCTCGACGGTCCAACCCACTCCTTCCAAGCACACAAATTAGACGAGCCGAGCAAATCAGAAGGAGAATATTGGCGTAAAAGAGAGTGATGAGATCGAGGGTGCTGAAAGCAATATAATTCCTCATTGTCTTCAGTGAAATGGAACTAGACTCTGGGTTATTTCTCTCTCACACCCTTTTTTTGTTTTTTTTTTTACCCCCCGATCCCTGCAGTGCGTGAGGTTTTGTTTTAAGAGCAGCATTTCTCAACCCTTGCATTCCGAGTGCTACCTGTGCCTTCTCGAATATCTCTCTCCTGTGTATGCAGATTTAACTCTTCCCCTCCTGGCTCATGCTAATTACATCACTGTGTCTCCTGATGAGAAGAGAGGCTGTCAGGCTTTCCACAAGCTCTATAAATCACCAAATGGCAGGCTTTCGTTTATCTGATTAGACGGAGGAGAAGCCGGAGAGGCTCTCACTCGTAGCTTTGCTCAGATCCCAGGTGCTAGAGGCTAATCCTGAAAGTCAAACTGAGTCGGTGGAGTTTTCGTGCGCTGTTCATCCTTTATCTCAAAATCCCAATCGACTCCCTGGCGCTCGTCGCGCCACATCCAGGGTTTTACCCTTCACACCACAACACAAGGTATCTCGACAACCACTAGGGTCATATCTGCTGTTTAACGCTTCTGTTAAATTGCTTTTGAATGTTTAGGTGCTTTGCCAAGACGATATTGAGCCCAACCGAATAGATGTGGAATAGACAGCAATTAAAGGATCAGACACGAGCATGAACCGTCTTGAGGATCGATGAAGTTTCTTGCACCGAGCAACGGCATCATTATATGCAGGCATGTTATCATTAACCTGAAACGACCCGCGTTTTCTCTTTTTAACCACATATGATTGATTTTTCTCAATTTGAAACTGAATGGCAAGAAGAACAAAAATATACTGAGAGTCCAATGGAGGCGAAATACCACAGCACTGTGGAATTCTGGATTCGTTGAATCGTTGAGGTGGGCCTGTCTTTAGGAGGTTGAGGTGGGTGTGTCTTTGAGAGGTTGAGGTGGGTGTGTCTTTGAGAGGTTGAGGTGGGCGTGTCTGTGAGCGGTTGAGGTGGGCATGTTTTTGAGTGGTTGAGGTGGATGTGTCTTTGAGTGGTTGAGGTGGGCGTGTCTTTGAGCGGTTGAGGTGGGCATGTTTTTGAGTGGTTGAGGTGGATGTGTCTTTGAGTGGTTGAGGTGGGCGTGTCTTTGAGCGGTTGAGGTGGGCATGTTTTTGAGTGGTTGAGGTGGATGTGTCTTTGAGTGGTTGAGGTGGGCGTGTCTTTGAGCGGTTGAGGTGGGCATGTTTTTGAGTGGTTGAGGTGGATGTGTCTTTGAGTGGTTGAGGTGGGCGTGTCTTTGAGCGGTTGAGGTGGGCATGATTTTGAGTGGTTGAGGTGGATGTGTCTTTGAGTGGTTGAAGTGGGCATGTCTTTGGATTCTGATTGGTCAGGAGCTGTTGGTTAATTCTCTATAACAGCAGCTCTGACAGCAAATCACAGCTTTATATTGTCATTGAGTGGTTGAGGTGGGCGTGTCTGAGTGGTTGAGGTGGGCTTGTCTTTGGTTAAGGTGGGCATGTCTTTGAGCAGTTGAGGTGGGAATGTCTTTGAATGAGTGGTTCAGGTGGGCTTGTCTTTGGTTGAGGTGGGCATGTCTTTGAGCAGTTGAGGTGGGCGTGTCTTTGAGTGGTTGAGGTGGGCTTGTCTTTGGTTGAGGTGGGCATGTCTTTGAGTGGTTGAGGTGGGCGTGTCTTTGAGCGGTTGAGGTGGGCATGTCTTTGAATGGTTGAGGTGGGCCTGTCTTTGAGTGCTTGAGGTGGGCGTGTCTTTGAGCGGTTGAGGTGGGCATGTCTTTGAGCAGTTGAGGTAGGCGTGTCTTTGAGCGGTTGAGGTGGGCATGTCTTTGAGTGGTTGAGCTAGGCGTGTCTTTGAGCGGTTGAGGTTGGCATGTCTTTGAGTGGTTTAGGTAGGCGTGTCTTTGAGTGGTTGAGATGGATGTGTTTTTGAGTAGTTGAGGTAGGCGTGTCTTTGAGCGGTTGAGGTAGGCGTGTCTTTGAGCGGTTGAGATGGATGTGTTTTTGAGTAGTTGAGGTGGGTGTGTCTTTGAGTGGTTGAGGTGGGCGTGTCTTTGAGCGGTTGAGGTGGGCATGTCTTTGAATGTTTGAGTTGGGCGTGTCTTTGAGCGGTGGAGGTGGGCGTGTCTTTGAGCGGTTGAGGTGGGCATGTCTTTGAGCGGTTGAGGTAGGCGTGTCTTTGAGCGGTTGAGGTGGGCATGTCTTTGAGCGGTTGAGGTGGGCATGTCTTTGAGTGGTTGAGGTGGGCGTGTCTTTGAGCGGTTGAGGTGGGCATGTCTTTGAGCGGTTGAGGTAGGCGTGTCTTTGAGCGGTTGAGGTGGGCATGTCTTTGAGCGGTTGAGGTGGGCATGTCTTTGAGTGGTTGAGGTGGGCGTGTCTTTGAGCGGTTGAGGTGGGCATGTCTTTGAGTGGTTGAGGTAGGCATGTCTTTGAGCGGTTGAAGTGGGCATGTCTTTGAGTGGTTGAGGTAAGCGTGTATTTGAGCGGTTGAAATGGGCATGTCTTTGAGTGGTTGAGGTGGGCATGTTTTCGAGTGGTTGAGTGTTTGGGTGGACGTGTTTTTGTTTGAGGTAGGTGTGTCTTTGAGTGGTGGAGGTGGGCGTGTCTTTGAGAAGTTGAGGTGGGCATGCTTTTGAGCTGTTGAGATGGGGTGTCTTCAGATGTTGAGGTGGGCGTGTCTTTGACTGGTGGAGGTGGACATGTCTTTGAGCGGCTGAGGTTTGGGTGGATATGTTTTTGGTTGATGGGTGGGCGTGTCTTTGAGCGGTTGAAGTGGGCATGTCTTTGAGTGGTTGAGGTAGGCGTGTCTTTGAGCGGTTGAAGTGGGCATGTCTTTGAGTGGTTGAGGTGGGCATGTTTTCGAGTGGTTGAATGTTTGGGTGGATGTGTTTTTGTTTGAGGTAGGTGTGTCTTTGAGTGGTGGAGGTGGGCGTGTCTTTGAGAAGTTGAGGTGGGCATGTTTTTGAGCTGTTGAGATGGGGTGTCTTCAGCTGTTGAGGTGGGCGTGTCTTTGACTGGTGGAGGTGGACATGTCTTTGAGCGGTTGAGGTTTGGGTGGATATGTTTTTGGTTGAGGTGGGCATGTCTTTGAGTGGTTGAGGTGGGCAGGTCTATGAGTGGTTGAGGTGGGCGTGTCTGTGCAGTTTAGGTGGGCATGTCTGTGAGTGGTTGAGGTGAGCGTGTCTGTGCAGTTGAGGTGGGAATGTCTTTGAGTCTGAAGCAGGTGTAGCTTTTGGGGCTAAATGAATG
>JAFFST010051792.1:105184-115184 GCA_022414735.1 Noturus placidus | reverse complement strand
AATATGCATGTGTGTGTGTGTGGTTTATGTTCTTGCCTAAGTTTTAGTGTGCACTAGTCTGTGTGTGTGTGTGTGTGTGTGTGTGTGTATATGTGTGTTTGTTCCATCTGTTTAGGAAGCGTGGGAGCTCACAGTAATGAGTTGTGTCTCGCCTCCTCGAGTCGGCTTTACCCATCTGCCCACACACAGCTCAGGTCAGTGCAGAGCTCAGTGCGTGTACATACACACACACACACACACACACACACGTACACACACACACACACACACACAGACACACACCTACGTTTACAGAATTGCTCCATCTAAGCACACCACACCAGGCACAGCAACGTTATCTAATCACTGATCAGAAAATATCAATTATCTTATTTAAATGATAACAATAATCGTACTCGAGCGTAATGGTTTAAAAAGAATCACTTGGCAAAAATCAAGAACACTCCAAGATTCATTGGAACGTGCGATTTCTTTCTAAATTGCAGCAGATTTGCCTCAGGTTTGGACCGAGACACGTCACGTGACGTCCTCACGACGCGCATTCAGGCGAATCACGTTCGAACACAAGTACAGCTAAAAAGTCTGAATTACCGACAAACATCATCGAAAGAGCGTGCAAAACAATTCCGTGCAAATGTGATTTCGCCAATTCGAGTAGTTTTCTGCAAAAAATTTTAATCATTTAAAAAAATCACGAAAAAGCTTCTCGCAAATTTCGCAGCCAAATTTTTGGCCGCAATGATCGCAAACAAATAAATAAATAAAAACAACTCTGTGATGGACTGGCACCCTGTCCAGGGTGTAACCCCACCGTGTGCCCGATGCTCCCTGGGATAGGCTCCAGGTTCCCCCGTGACCCTGAAAAGGAGTAAGCGGTTGAAGATGGATGGATGGATGGATGGATGGATGGACGCATGAACTCTGTACGGTCTGATTATACTGTTCTTCTGATTTATAAATCACAGGTTTATATTCTTTAATAATCATTAGTAGGGTGACTATTCTCTAATTGATTTAACATTCATGGAAGGAGTTACTACGCTACTAGGAGTGCCACGCTAATTTGAACGTTCACACCGATGTAAATTTGGTTATAGCTGTATTTAATTAGCCGAGGTGTGTGATTTTTTATTTTTTTTTATCTGTCTTTGTATATAATACGTGTTTGTGCTGTTCCATTCCTGCCCTGGTTTTGTTTTTTGTTTTGTTTTGTTTTGTTTTTTTTTTTAATTAAAAAAAAACACATAAATTGATATTTTGTGCACAAAAAAAAGTGTGGAACATTAAGCATCAATTAATGTTCTTATTATATCTCATCCATAAAAGCAAACGCTCATTAACAGTAGCACATCATGATGAATTACACGTTAGATACATCAGCTACTGCTGTGCCATAACAGGATTATGACTTTAAACCACTTTCCCAGCAGATTTCTTTATATATATATATATATATATATATATATATATATATATATATATATATATATATATATATAAACAGGCTGGGTGTATTTATTTATTTATTTATTTATTTTGGTTATGTAACGTCTACTGAAAAAACTAACAAAACAAAAACAGGCTGTTTTTTCTGTAAAAAAAAAAAAATAAAATAAAAAATTCTATAAACCTGCTCTGACTACACACGAGGGAATGGCACTGCTCGGGAATTGTGCATTTTCAATCCTCCGCAGTGTACATACCTACATCTAGGCCCAGCAGAGGTGTACTATGAAAGTGAATAAGAAATTCCTGCAGGTTTTTTGGTGGTGAGGCTGCCTAATAAGTGTGCTATGACAGCAGGAGATGTAGTGTCGTCTTCGTGGAGCGCAGGCCTGTGAAGCAGAGCAGCGAGCGGTAAGGGACTCGTGCAGTAATCTCCAACACTTCCCGAGATTCACAGCCGGCTATAAATCAAGCTGCAAATATTTCCAGAGATATGGTTTCATTTGGCCACTACCAGCAGATTTTTTCCCCTCTTCTTTATCTTCATTTCTGGAGGCCGAGTGATTCCAGAGAGTTAAAGGCAGTCCCATGGAGAGGGTATAAAGAGGTTACAGAGACCTGTAATGATGCACATTAATGATAGATTCATTCGTGTTTTACTTTGTACAGCTTCATTACAGAGCTGCTGAGGTGACTTGGTGCTGACTTATTTTTTAATAAATGTGGACAAAAAAAAATTATTGAAGATAGTATGTTCAGGCTGGAGGATAATTTATTGAGTCCACAAAATAATAATATATGGATGGCTGAAATTATTATATTGAATCCATGAGTCAATATACTGAGTCCGAAAGATAATATATTGAGGCCACAAAATAATACATGGAGACTATTAGCTTATATATTGACACTACAAGATAATATATTGAGGCCATGAGACAATATATTGGCACCATAAGATGAAACATTGTTGCCCTGAGATAATAAAATATTAAGGCCACAAGATAATATATCAAGACTATGAGATAATACAGTACATTGAGACAATGAGGTCATATATTGAGGCTACAAGATCATATATCGAGACTATGAGATAATACAGTACATTGAGACAATGAGGTCATATATTGAGGCTACAAGATAATATAAGACTATGAGATAATACAGTACATTGACACAATGAGGTCATATATTGAGGCTACAAGATCATATATCGAGACTATGAGATAATACAGTACATTGAGACAATGAGGTCATATATTGAGGCTACAAGATCATATATCGAGACTGAGATAATACAGTACATTGAGACAATGAGGTCATATATTGAGGCTACAAGATCATATATCGAGACTATGAGATAATACAGTACATTGAGACAATGAGATCATATATTGAGGCTACAAGTTGATATATTGAGGCCTTGAGATAATATATTGGCACCATGAGACGTAACTTTGTGGCCCTGAGATAATAAAATATTGAGGCCACAAGATAATATATCAAGACTATGAGATAATATATTGAGGCTACAAGATGATATATTACGACCATGAGTTAATATGTAGAGGACAGGAGACGATAATTTGAAGCCATATAATGTATACAAAGGCCACAATATAATATATTGACACCATGAGATAGCACATTGAGATTATAGATCATATATTGAGGCTGCAAGATACTCGATTGAGACCTCAAGATAATATATTGATGCCATGAGATAATATATTACGTCTCCAAAATAAAATATTGAGGCCATGGGTTGATATATGGAGGCCATGAGGTGATAGTTTGAAGCCATATACTGTATATTAAGGCCACAAGATAATATATTTAGGCCGCAAGATGATTTATTACGGCCATGAGTTACTACAGGGAAGCTACAAGATAATACATTGAGACCATGAGATAATACATAAACGCCCCAAAGTAGTAATATAGTGAGGCCATAAATTACTATACTGAGGCCATGATATAATATATTTTGCCCTTGATATCATTTCTTGAAGTTGCAAGATAATATATTGAGACGTTGAGAAAATGTATTAAGGCCAATAGATAAAATATTAAGGACACAAGATAACTGATTGAGACCACAAGATAATACACGGAGGTCATGAGATAATATATTGATGCCATGAAATAATATATTTCTAAGCTATGAGATAATATATTGAGATAGTTAAATAATTTAGTGATGCCACATATAATATGTATTTATATATGCCACATATATAAAATTGAGGCCATTAAGTAAGTATCTCATGGCCACAAATTATTATGTTGTGGGCACAAGATACCCACAAACTGTGAAACATCAGCCCATGATTTAATTAATATGTGGTGGAACATCATCTCTTAAATATATGGTCTCTAGTTTATTATTTGTAGGGAACTGGTGAAAATAATATCTTTAATAATCCCTATGCTTACGTTCCTGTGGACAATTTTTCAATTTATTTCTCACTCTCACTCATTTTTAAATCATTTATGACCATGATACCGCTGTATGTCGAGAAGCTTAATTGGCAGCTTTGATATATTTATTTGTGGCCGTATATTATTAAAAAAAAAATTTAAATAACCTCAGCCGCTCGGTAATTCACAATGTTTTATTATTTCACTCGAAAAGTTTTTATTTGACCTAAAACGGAAAATATTACATTCAAGCCCTCTCTTAATGTTCAGCACGGTAGCTGAAAGCTGGACTCTGAAAGTTGTAAACTGCAAGCCTGAAGACACGTGAGTGGGTGAACATCAGTGCGGCACAACTGCAAAGAAATGTTTACTTCTACTGAGCATCTCCTTCCTCACCGACTCAAAGAGGTCAGAAACACAACGGGGGCGTCTAAAATAGTGCACTGCTTTGCTCCATCCTGCTGTTCAGGTGCTGAAAAAAAATAATACAACCTCCAGTTTGCCATTATGCCTTCTTTGGATTGAACACATGCTGCAAGTGTGACATTTTTTCCATCTTAAACAGTACCTGGACACGGCAAGAGTTTTGTTTAGAAAAACCAATGTTTCTTAACTGCCAAACTCACAGGTCCTATTATCACGCTCGGTCTAATTCTGTATGCTATCGTTTCTATAGTAACAGCTCGTTCGCATGGTGGACGCTCCATCCATCCATCCATTTTCAACCGCTTACTCCTTTTCAGGGTCACGGGGAACCTGGAGCCTATCCCAGGAAGCATCGGGTACAAGGCGGGGTACACCCTGGACAGGGTGCCTGTCCATCGCAGGGCACAGACGGCGGACGCTCCACGTTCGTCTAATCGTTGATGTGGTGAAGTTTCCTGTAAGGACGTGATTCTTTAACATTGATGGAAGGAGTCTCCAGTGTCAGGGCGTTCTAACAACCAGAAGGAAAGCTACAATTTTAAGCTTTCATTCGGATATCTTCAGGACGGAGGAGTTTACGCTTTGTGGCACAACACGGATATGTTTAATTCCTTCTTTTTGCGTCTCACGTCTTCATTCTGTGAATCTCTTAATCTGAGTAAGGAATAATCCAATCCAAACCCAGCTGAGGATTCCGGTCCTACTCCAACGGACAAATAGAGACTCTCTCGGGCAGTCTTGGGATTTGAACTCGCTTTACATGCGTAGCTTTATCTGCTTCTGAACTATAATACTTCTTTTATTTAGACATGAACCATCGTGGCATTAATCATTTCCTAAATACAGCGGTCTACTTTAGATGTGCATTTATTCAGCATGCCGATCTGTTAATGTGATGTATTCTGTATATAGTTGTCAAGTTTTCGAGTGGAGACGGTTGCTAGAATAAATGTTTACGCTCTCAGCAATCGGTATGTACTGTCAATCAGCAGTAAGCATTCATTTTAGCATTTCTTTAATCTGTGTTCCTGGTGGAATTCCAGATTCGAGCAGAATTTGCATACCAGCATAACAGGAACTGGCGCATTCCTTTGGTCGGCGTGTTGCACTAATACAGAAAAGCACACGCAGTTTATTCAAAGATGTCTAACATTAGTGAAGCTGAATCCTGTATCTAACAATTAGCAATATATGCTTTTATATGTATATATATATTCAGTATCTCACAAAAGTGAGTACACCCCTCACATGTGTGTAAATATTTGATGATATCTTGTCATGTGACAACACTGAAGAAATGACACTGTGCTACAATGTAAAGTAGTGAGTGTACAGCTTGTGTAACAGTGTAAATTTACTGTCCCCTCAAAATAACTCAACACACAGACATTAATGTCTAAACCACTGGCAACAAAAGTGAGTACACCCCTAAGTGAAAATGTCCAAATTGGGCCCAAAGTGTCAATATTTTGTGTGGACACCATTATTTTCCAGCACTGCCTTAACCCTCTTGGGCATGGAGTTCACCAGAGCTTCACAGGTTGCCACTGGAGTCCTCTTCCACTCCTCCATGATGACATCACGGAGCTGGTGGATGTTAGAGACCTTGTGCTCCTCCACCTTCCGTTTCAGGATGACCCACAGATGCTCAATAGGGTTTAGGTCTGGAGACGTGCTTGGACAGTCCATCACCTTCACCCTCAGCTTCTTTAGCAAGGCAGTGGTGGTCTTGGAGGTGTGTTTGGGGTTGTGATCATGCTGGAATACTGCATACTGATCATGCTCTACTTCAGTATGTCACAGTATGTCACAGTAAATTCACTCACTACTTTACATTGTAGCACAGTGTCATTTCTTCAGTGCTGTCACATGAAAAGATATCATCAAATATTTACACACATTTGAGGGGTGTACTCACTTTTGTGAGATACTGTATATATGAGGGACAAATTGAGACACAGGTACATCGGTAAATCACAGTCCAATCCAAGAGTACAGCTGTGAGGTATTTGAACTCATTGTAGAACATTCTGGTCACTACTGAAGAAAGGTAAGATCTGAGCTTCCCGCGTTTATAGATGAAACACCATCGTACACTAAATTCCAGTGTAATTCCGTCTCTTTCGGCTGCCTCGGATGTTATGTGTCTCTTTGTTATGTTTTATACATGTCAATGTTTTGAAGTGAAGACAATAACCTTTTAATCTATGATGTTTACGCTCTCAGCAATCTGTATGTACTGTCAATCAGCAGTCAGCATTCATTTCTTTAATCTGTGTTCCTGGTAGAACTCCAGATTCTGCCAAAATTAGCATACTTGCATAACAAGAAGTGGTGCATTCCTTTGTTCTCTAAACACACCAGCAAGAGCGGTCGTTTCCATAACGCTATATAACATGTTAACAATGTTCCTTACCTTAAGAAGTTCTTGATTAGCTGAAAAACAAAAAGGTGTGTTAGATTTCGTTTACAGACTAAACCTCTCAAGGAAGAGAGTTGCGTTACACGTACTTATGCTGCACATTGTTCAATCCAAACTTTTACAATTACAAGTAAATCACAACGCAAGCCAATTGTACAGCCGGGGAGCTGAGGGTTAAAATCCTTGCCCCGGGATCTGACAGTGGCTCTTAGCAGACCTTAGATCTGAACTCGTGATCTTCTGGAAACTTCTGCAGAATGCTAACATCTCAGCTAAAACAGTTCGTATATTTATTTATAGAAGAAACAGCATTGGCTTGGTTTTCCTGGTGGTATTCCGAGAGTCTTATAACATTAGCATACAAGGATAACAAGATCTGGCCTGTTCCTTGGTCAGTATGTTGCACTGATAAACAGAAATCCACCATTTACACTGCAGTCATATCCAACGTGTCTAGGTATTCGGACAATTTCAAGCCTTCCACGGTTCAAATATTGATTCTCCAATGTAAGTCTACAATCTGTCACTTTGCACAGAAAGAACTCCTCAGAATAAAATGGATTATCTGGGCAAATACGCAAAAATTGGCAGCCGTTCAACGTATTAGCTTCTAGCTTTATGCTAGTTAAGCATTCAGACAGCACTTACAGGATAGTATTGATGCTTAGATAAACTAATAACCCAAACTGAGATAACCTTAGGCATGTCTGTACTGCTGATTTTGCAAAAGTTTAGAGTGATTGAGTAACTTTGACAGCTGGCCATTTGCATTTGTTTGAAAGTGAGAAATTGCCCTGTTTATCTCATTGTACTCAGTTCCTTATTTAAGCGATGAGGTAATTCAACAAAACTGTGAAAGTGAGTTAGTGCCAAAGCAATACCTGAGTGAAAAAGATGCGAAAAAGCTCCCTTACTCAATGGAAAGTGAGTAGAGCCTCTGAATTTAATTAGCATGGACTGGCCTGAACCATTCCAAGCATCGGCATGCCAAGTTTTATGCTTTAATAAGCCTTTCTGCAACTCTGAGGGTATCAAACGGCGCAATAACTAATGCAGGCTCGCTGCAGTGATGGTGACAGCTCTTTCAATCAGGCTGGCTCTTCACCAGGGAGACTCGCAACAACACAGCAATGCAAACAGTGCTAGGGAGTAAGCCGTGTCAGCAATTGAAATGCACCTTTGAAAAGCTTTCTTCATCAATCCAACACTAGCCAGCCATTTGAACCTCCGACCCGTGCGATCAGAGGCGGGATTAAGTCCAACACAGCACTGGGAAATAGCCAGATCTGTCCAAAATCAGAAAAGGATTATTAAAGGAACCGGAGAACAAGGTCAAAGACTTACGGAAAGAACAGAGGACAAGGTGAACTTCCAGTTCATCCCTGAGCCCCAGAAAGACTCGCGAGCAAGCCGAGCAAGCTGAGGCTAAGGATGGTGAAAGCTCCCCTGCCAGCGTGCTAGGCTCTACTTTTGATGTTAATTCCTTGAAAGCTGTTTCTTTAGCTGGGGATTAGCACGCAGGGAGCTGGGCTTAGCACGCCCGGACTAATAAAGATGACACATCTAACACAGGTACTCGCTCGTGCAGCGCCTAGGGAGCCTCGCTTACGGTGTCCTGCTAATTATAATGAACTGCAATTCCTTTAGCACAAGGTAGCATGGTACTCTGACAAGGGATGAGCTGTTTACAATCTTCTTTTGGACTCTGTTCTCAGACGCAGCTGCTTTATTCTCAGACAAAGTTCTTTATTAGCCAACGAGACTGCACACGAGTCCCAGAGCTTGACAGTTATGAAGTGTGTCCATTATGGCCCATAAACGACCATTATAGTTACTGATTAGCTTCCACAGCCGTACTAGCTCTGGGGAACGATGCTGCTAATGATCACAGGGCAGCTTGCATACCAAACCAACGCCCAATTCATCTGTTCGGCCAGCTACGGCAAGATTGATTGGAAATTCCCAAAGAACAATCGGCCCTCTGAGTGCTTGAAATAATTCTGCCCTTCCGTTTCTGAAATCTGTACTCCGAGCTGACAAACAAACCCAGGCATTCTCTCCCTCTGTGATCAATTATCATTTATTTTAATGGCTTGATCTGACAGATACGAGTGAAGCTCCAGTGAACATTCTAATTACCAAGGATTTATTTATTTATTTATTTGATGTTGATATCTTGGAGTGGTCAGGCCTTCACAGGAACTCTGAAAGATAAAATATTTAAATATTTTCTGATAATTATCTACCTGCCCTGGAGGAATGATATCCCTGAAAACCTTGACACTCTTGAAACTATCTTTTCCACACAAAAAAACCCCCAATGGAGATTATTTTCTCCTGTTCCGCCATCGGCCCAATCAGCTAAGCTGTCCAAAGATGAGGTAAAGCAAATATTTCATAGGTCACGAAGGAGTTGGGGTTTCTGGCTGAGAAGTGGAACCACAAATCAGGTGGGAATGAAGATTCTTAACTTAATGGACTTGTTATGTATATTTTTTAATTGGCTCCATCAGTTCTGCTAAGAATATTGAAAATATTTCTTTATGTCGCAGTCATCCATCCATGTTCACTGTGCTAATTTTTTATAGGACATATATATATATATATATATATATAAACTCTGCATGTGAAAACGCCAGCTTCTTATTACACCACTTTATATTAACAACGAAAACAGTGTTCGGTTTCTATTACATCTTTTTTTTTATTTTTTTTTTTATCCGTATGTCTAAAAGCTGTATATCTCTGATGCAGTTGTTGCAGTTGGAGCTGCTCATGAAGCTGTGAACCTTCGTAAGCATTGAGGTTATGCTTCTCGATATTGCTATCGCTCTCTGACACACACTCTCACACACAGAGACAGAGAGTTAGAGAGAGAGAGAGAGAGAGAGAGAGGGAGAGAGAGACAGAGAGTGTGAGACAGGGAGAGGGAGAGAGAGAGGGAGAGAGTTGGAGAGAGAGAGTTAGAGAGAGAGAGTTGGAGAGAGAGTTGGAGAGAGAGAGAGAGAGAGAGAGAGAGAGAGAGAGAGAGAGAGAGAGAGAGAGAGAGAGCGATATGACATGACAGTTTGTTTATCCAAACTTTTTTCTTTCTTTTTTTTGCAGCAAAAGGTTTGCATACAAGGCTAAGTCTTGGACTTTGCTGTGTATTTAACAAACAGGACACTTTTAATTTATAAGAATTTTAAACCAAATGTTCAGATTGTTCCTTCTTGCTATGAGAATTTATCATCAAACCATTCTAGAGGTCCATTCATCCATTTTCTGTACCGCTTAACAGACATT
>JAFFST010051792.1:90184-100184 GCA_022414735.1 Noturus placidus | reverse complement strand
TGAATAGAAGAACAAGTGGATCATGAATGGATCATGGGTGGATGGATGGATAGAAAAACAAGTGGATGGATGGATGATGGAATTGAGGCATAGAATTACCCAAATTGAGGTATGGATGGATGATGGATAGAAGATCAATTGGATGAATGGATCATGGGTAAATGGATGGATAGAAGAACAGGTGGATGGATGAATGGATGGATGAATGGGTGTGTGGATGAAAGGAAGAACAGGTGGGTGGATGAATGGATGGATGGATGGCAAGCCAGGTGAATGGGCACATGGGTGGATTGATGGATGAATAGTTAAATAGAGGCCTGGATCATTGGATAGAAAGATGGATGAACTGTTATATAGTTAAATAGTCGAATAGATGACTGTATAGTTTGACCAATGGAGGGATGGATAGACAAACAGAGGCTTATATAGATAAGTGGATGGATGGATGGATGGATGGATGGATGGATGGATGGATGGATGGATCCATCTATCCATCCAACTGATGAAGCTTACTTGTTGGAGGTCAACTCTGCACTTGTCAGACACCCATATTGTGTGTGTTGGCGGTGGGGGAAGGGGGGGTTCTTCTGTCAGCTCATTCCCCTGCTGCTGTATTAAACGCTGATGAAAGACCGTAAAAAAATTGTGTTAACATCTGGGATTGTGTGCGTGTGTGGAATAATTGATGGTTTGTCACATTGGTTCTCTAGCAGAAATGATTGTGTAGAAGAGAGGCGTGCAGCAGAGATGGATGGAAAAACACTCCCTCAGCACCACAATGCCACAGTGCTGAGTGTTAACAAAACATGGCACACTGGCAGGACTCGGAGTGATAACCCAGCACGAAACAGTGGCACAACATTCGAACAAAGCCCGGCACCATGGCTGGGCAATATGCTGAAAACTCAGCACGACTCATAAACATGACTTTAGCCTGAACAGAGAAGAATAAAGAGAAGAATAGAGAGAAGAAGAGCACTTCCATTTGGCTTTATCTCCAATTCAGACTGGAGCACAGCTTACTGAGAGAATATATTAAAATGTGCAGCCAAACTCTGAATGGATGGATGGACAGATATCTAAATGGACTGATAAATAAGCAGATGCTTAAATACATGGACAGAATGTTGAATAGTGAAATGGAGGCATGGATAGTTAAGTGGCTGGATGGATTTTTGCATGAATAGTTAAATAGTGAAATAGAAGCATGGATAGTTAAGTAGAATGATGGATGGACGGGTATGTAAATGGACATAACATGGATAAATTAACTGATGGTTAGATAAATATTTAAATACCAAAACAGAGGTTTAGATAGGTAAGTAGATGGATGAATGGATGGATGGCTTCATAGTGGAAAAGAGGCATGGATAGTCAAGTGGATGTTGGATGCATATTTAAATTAAAAGATAGCTGGATAATAGCGCACCGATGGATAAATAGACTGATTGTTAAATACATGGATGGATGGCCAAATTGTTAGATTGGTTAAATAGAGGCATGGAGAGTTAAGTGTAGATTCTGAAGCAATCACACATATACGACGTTTTATTAAGCAAACAAACAAACAACAAAACAAAGACAACTTGGCAAGATACTGTGGCAAGAAACAAAACACGGTAACATGGAACACAGTAGTCTAAGACAAACATAAGACAGAGAAGCAGCGCAAACAATGGCTATATATAAGTGTGCTCATTAACAGAAATGTGATTCAGGTGCAGGTGGTCATGTGACATGTAGTACAGTGCAGTGGCTGATGGGAACTGAAGTCCAGAGTTACCTCCTTGAGATATGGCAGGATGGATGGATGGATGGATGGATGGATGGATATATGGCCAAATTGTTAGATTGGTTAAATAGTCAAATAGAGGCATGGAGAGTTAAGTAGATTGATAAATGGATGGATGGATGGATGGATGGATGGAGTGGTGGATAGTATGGATGGACGGATGCATTAATTAACTATTGTACTGGTTTGAAATACTACATGGTAGAAATGCTAGACGTTCTTTACAGCACACAGATAGATGGATTAATGAGTATGTGGAAGGATGAGTGGATGGATAGATAGAGAGTCGATTAGATAGACGTGGTCTTGATTTGCCATTATTTCAAAGAAAGGGAATGCAAACAGCCATCACATTAACTTTATCTCTCGCTCTCTCTCTCTCTCGCTCTCATTCTTTTTTTTCGGAATCCCATAACCTCCGTGAGCTCCTTTGTGTTTTAAATTGCTGGTTCGATATTAAACTATTAATTTGCCATAATAATGTACTCCTCAGAAAAGACAGTCTCATCAGGAAACGTGGTGGTTTTGATGAATTACTAATGCATTAATAATATCAAAGCATGAATTATTGATGCACATCTGACCTGCCATGAAAGAGATTTAGTAGCACCAGTGAAATGAGATTAGTACAGGACCTTCTGGCCTGCGTGTGTGTGTGTGTGTGTGTGTGTGTGTGTGTGTGTGTGTGTGTGTGTGTGTTTGTGTGTGTGTATAAGTGTTTGTGCTCCTATTGAGGATTCTGTGACGCTGAATATATTGATTTTGCACATGAGCACCTTTTCAACGCTGAAGAAATATTGAGCTGAATTGAGCAATGTGCATTACTGATGCTCTTTTGTGAAGATACGCATCATCATAAACGGAGTACATAAATGATCCGACACACACACACACACACACAGAAAGAGAGAGAGAGAGAAACCTATTACACATCTCTTGAACCAGAATACACCGTCCTGAATATATAAAACAAAAATATATTAAAGTAAAAAACCCACCCTCAATCACTTGCATATTAATCTTTATAATTAACACAGAATTAAACTTCTTTCAACAACAATCTATTTTCACTTTGTTTACCATTTGCCTACATTACCCACAATGCTATTCGACCTCCTGCTTGATAGCGGAACAGTTGGATGTACACCTGACTTCATCTCTACCTAAAGCTGTGCTGTACTGCTTTTATCTGTCCAGCTTTCTCTCTCTCTCTCTCTCTCTCTCTCTCTCTCTCTCTCTCTCTCTCTCTCTTTCTCTGTCTCTTTCTCTTACCTTCTCATCTTTACACTCTGCACAAACAGATCAGGTTCTAAAGCTCCGGCTTTCATGCCAACACCGCTATCAGCGCCATTACGCTTGTCGTCTTGTAGATCGCTAACTAGCTGTGTCGTATACAGTACGTACCTGCATTGCATTCGGCGTTTGAACCGAGATCTCCTCTACTTCTTTGCTGGATTTCTCATTAATATCATGTTTGAACTTTGGCGTGGTGTGTTGAAAATGCTGTCTGACGAAAGAGGGTTTGTTTTTCGGCACTGACAGCAAAAGCTCGTTGTTATGACGTTGCTGAAATGTGACGTCAGAGCGACACACGACTGATAATGACTGACGGAAATAACAAAAACGCAGTGTAATCGATGGACACATCATAGATATATCAGTATAAAGGGTTTTTTTGTGTGTGTTTCAGGGTGATTTTAACCATGTGTATGCATGAACGAATGATGAATGCCTAACAGACAGAATTAGATGCTGGCGTAAATGGCGAATTAGAGAAACGTATCAGTTGAAGACTGACGTTCAGCTCAAGAGCAATGTTGGATCTCGTCACTCCTCCTTTAAGAATATTCCTGAAAGCAGCAGTTCTACAAAGAATAACATTCACATGGTTCTCCTTCTTCTTCCCATGCTTATAGATACATGTGAATGGACAACAGTTTGTGTACCCCAATGTACTCCACTCTTCTAGGAAGGCTTTACACTACATTTCGGGGCGTGGCTGTAGGGATTTGTGATCATTCTGTAGCTACAAGTACATTAGTGAGGTTGAGGTCAGGCGCTGATACTGTGTGAGGAAGCTCCAGATCCATTTCATCCCAAAATTGTTCAGTGGGGTTGAGGTCAGGGCTCTGTGCAGGACACTCTCGTTCTTCAGCTCCAAATTTAACACCTCAATGTGTTCATGGAACTGGAAAATTATAATGCTACAGCATACAAAGACATTCTACGCAGTCTACAACAGTTTGAGGAAGAACCACATATTAGTGTGATGGGCTGGTGTCCACATACTTTTGGCTATATTGTGTACCGCAGAGCATTAGAGATCAAACCAATGTGTCTGCTCTAATACACCGTGCTAAACTGGAGGATATAAACTGGATTAACTCATACTATATCTCCATTGCAAATCTGAAGTAAACATCATCATCGTCATAATAATAATAATAATAATAATAATAATAATAATAATAATAATAATAAGTCTTGGTGGATTTGCTACATTTCAGATACTTTTTTTCCGCCCTGGCCACGCCCCTTAATTGTATTTCCACCAGTGTCTTCCACCAGGGGTTTAATGATGGACAAGTCAGATCATATTTTCACTCTCACATATTTAAATTGGTAAATAGTAACTCTGATATTTTTTTTAAGTAGACCTTCTGATGTCAACATCATTCGTAAAGTAATGGTAGGTCTACCCCAGATTGGCTGGTCGTAATTTCTCTGCAATTTATCAATGAATGCATTATTATTATTATTATTATTATTATTATTATTATTATTATTATTATTATTATTATTATTAAAGAACTTCATACTTTTTATCTGTTTATAGATAAAGTTAATATTGTGAATTGTCCATGAATGAGCTATGAACAGCTATAAACATTTTCTTAAGCTGCTCATTGTTGGACTCTGCTCACGTGGCGCGTCAGTCTTACAATCCCGAATTCCCGAGTATCTCAAAATGCAACAGTAACCAATAGCTTCAAATTCCCACACAAGCACTGTAGGACTATAGAGTCTGTCTGTAACGAAATATTAATAATAACTAATCATAACCTAACTAATAATTGATCGATTTTTTTAAGAGTATACTTGGGGTCGTCCATATATTACGTCATCGGGGGGGTCGGTTCGGGTTCACGGACGTGATTACGTCATCAATCCATTTGCATCTTCCCCGTGTTTAGTGTCACCACTGTCACGTTCATCAGTTACTTATTTACTTACGGCGGCTGTGGCTCAGTCGGTAGAGCGAGTCGTCCATTCATCCACTAATCGTAGGGTTGGCGGTTCGATTCCTTGCCTGGATGACTCCACATGTCCTTGGGTAAGACACTGAACCATAAGTTGCCCCCGATGGCAAGTTAGCACCTTGCATGGCAGCTCTGCTACCATTGGTGTGTGAGTGTGTGTGTGAATGGGTGAATGAGACACAGTGTAAAGCGCTTTGGATAAAAGCGCTATATAAGTGCGCCATTTATATAAGTGCGTGTGATGTCAGTATTTCTGTGGTATTGTAACAAAGTACAAAATATTAGGAGATAATTCCCAACCACACATGGCAGCTCCAGACCCCCTAGCACTATATAAACAAGGATGATAACGTCATCATTGGGGGGGTAAAGGGCCTGATGACGTTAGATGACATTAGATGACATGGGGGGTCGGGGGGTTAAAAATGGCTGAAAATTTGATGACATAATATATGGACGACCCCCTTTTTCGAATTTTCTTCATGTACAAACTTTAAAAAATATGTATTTATGTTTTAATTTTACATTAAGTGACGCTATATCATTTGCACACATGGTGGAGCTCATGTCTGTTAGCATCAAACTGAATTATTAGCTGGTGGCAGATTGGAGCGGCGAATGGTGCGACGGTGTCTGCCGCTATCAGAGCATGTTAGCGGAGGTTGAACAGAAGGAAATGTGACAGAGGGAGTCGTTTCCACGGCGCCGCTCCAGAGCTCATAAATACACTCCTGTACTCTGAGTGAAAGTTGCTCCAAGCATATTTTACTTTATAAATAATTTACCGTTCAGCTATTTCTGTTATCCTATTATTTGGATTTGAAGAGTCGAAGCGAAAGTCAATTTGACTGAAATAGAAAAGTCTGTGACTCGGCTGCATTCAGAGGGAAAACACGCTCGGCGCTCACGTTTATCACGTCACCTGTCAGAGAAACGGGTTCGGAAACACGGCGATATATTTACTGAGGTCACAAAAGGGTCTGAGATCGTTGACGCAGTGGAACCTCCCCTGATAATACCACTGAGGAAGAGTGTGTCTAAAGCATTTGACATAAATAAATATTTACTCTTTATATTATAGCACCGTTGAATTCTGGATTCTGAATGGTGTTGATCATATATTGATGTGGTTTATATTAAAATACTCATAAACAGCTCGTTCACAGGCACTTTGTTGAAAAACGTGTGTAATAGTCGATACTGTGAGGTTTTCTGTAAAACGCCAGAGCCATGTGTGTGTGGAGTTTGCATGTTCTCCCCGTGCATCGTGGGTTTCCTCCGGCTACTCCGGTTTCCTCCCCCAGTCCAAAGCATAGTAGGCTGACTGACGTGTCTAAAGTGTCTGTGGTGTGTAAGCGTGTGTGTGATTGTGCCCTGCAATGGACTGGCACCTTGTCAAGGGTGTACCCTGCCTTGTGCCCGACGCCTCCTGGGATAGGCTCCAGGTTCCCCGTGACCCTGAACCAGTAGAGGATGGATGGATGGAAGGAGTCCCCAGTGTTATCAGGATTTTTTTCTCCAACATGTCAAGCTAAATTATTATTTTTTTTTTTTGTCTTATTAACTTTGAGAGAAATTTAGAGAGACAGAAAATGATAGGCTGAATACAAATGTAGGTACTTGGTGTTATTCAGGGCGATGCAAGTGTCATTGTTGAAGTTCATAGCATAGCAAAATTTTACAAAAAAAAGGCAAACAACGCTGGGAATTTAATGATAATTAAAAAAAAAAAAACAGAAACAGGAAACATAAATAGACCGACTGACGAAAACACACTGGACAGACACACAAAACAGGTGAACACAATAGGTAAGAGAACGATGACAGGACGGGGTGGAGCCAGGATTGAAATCAAAACAATGGGACAAATCAGAACGAACAAAAGCGCATGGAAAATGATAGATATAAGCAGCATTGAGAGATGGAATTAATGTCACCGGTTTATAACTGCTATAACTGCCATCCATGAGTGAGCCTTGAGTGTGTATGTTTACCGGTTGTCCTTCCTTGGACCCCTTTTCGTAGGAACACCTAACAAGACAAGGCGTTTTGGACATGCGCTCACCCGGTCGTCTAGCCATCACAATTCAGCCCTTGTCAAAGTCGCTCAGATCCTAACGCTTGCCCATTTTTCCTGCTTCCAACACGTCAACTTCGAGAACTGACTGTTCAACGTCTGTCTAATAAATATATATCACACCCCTGGACATGTGTCCTTATAATGAGATTATCAATGTTATTTACGTCACCTGTCCGTGGTTTTAATGTTACGGATGACTGATATATGTTACAAGGAGGTAACAGGTATAGGAGATAACGGCTGTGGCTCAGTCGGTAGAGCGGGTTGTCCACTAATCCACTAACCGTGGGGTTGGCGGTTTGAATCCCGGCCCGGGTGATCCCATGCCGAAGTGTCCTTGGGCAAGACACTGAACCCTAAGTTGCCCCCAATGGCAAGCTAGCACCTTGCATGCAACTCTGCTACCATTGGTGTGTGAGTGTGTCTCATTTGTAAGTCGCTTTGGATAAAAGCGTCTGCTAAAATGAATAAATGTAAATAAATGTAACGTGTTTCATTAAAGAGTAAACATAAATGGATAAAAAGTTCACCGTGTTCTTTAATGAAAGGAAATGGTAATCGTTGCTAAATCGCCATTGTATAAGAAGACTCAAACAGTTGTTATAGGAGAACATGGTGGGAACTCTGATTAGTTTCCTGGAACAGCATGAGACGGAGTGTTATATTCCTTGCATATTAATCCTTATGAATAGATTAAAGACAGCACAATCAGTTTTACTCCGTCAAAAGATTTCCCTTTCAAAGGGTTCCTTCCCGGACCTGCAAGGAAACGTCCCGTTAACTGTTTGCACACGCTCTAACGAGAACAAATCACTCTAAACGATAATGCAGGGAGACGTGGACAGGAACGTGACTTCAATGCGTCCGAACCAGCGTCTCTCGTGAAGCCTGTCAGGCTTCGGCAGATGTTTCTGATGGCACCAGTCAATTACGAGGAGATGTTTCATGTGGAACCACTTGGATGTGAGCAATTACATCTCAGCCCCTTGTCAGATATGAGCCCCAAACACTCATACACACAGATGTTCCTTATGCCTGTTAACTTGAAATGACAGCATCTGGAAAATTTCCCGTTGTCACGCAGGAAGCTGACGACAGGCATGGAGCCACAATGGCGTCTTTGTCAAAAGAGGCTTTCTGTCAAAGCACTTAGAAGCTCATGACATGGTCCAGCAGAAGTCTGGAGTTCAGAGGTTGCCTCGATACATCGTGGGGTTTTTTTGGGGGGGTTTATTTCCCCAGAAGTACAAATATGAAGCACTTTTCGACACACCCGGCTATTCATTATGCACAGAACCGTGCTTCGTGGAAACCGAAGCCTGAATTCTGTGAGCTCGTCTGGAAAAGAAACACAGCATTAGTGTTCATCGGAGTGACAGCACCTCGCGCCGGAGTTTCCAAAGCATCAAAAACTTGTATGCTGTTTAGCTTGGAGGACTGACGCGAACCTCCAGAACTCTAGCTAAAATAATAATAATAAATAAATAAATAAATACATGTTCTCTTCCAGTGGTCCCTCTCGCTCTGTCTCTCTCTCTCTCTCTCTCTCTCTCTCTCACTCACTGTCTCTCTTTCTCTTCTCTCCTCTCCTTCAAACATGCCGCACTGTGACATTTAGCTTCTAATGGAGATTTATGAAGTTATCCGAACGCCTCTGGTGTTTAAAAGTTTGGAATCCCGCAAACGAGATGCTTAGCGCCGGCTTTCCATAATGGGCTGTGAAGGCTGGAGCTTGGTGGAGGGAGTCTGAACTCTAATCGCCTTTATGTGTCATCGGTGCTCATAGACAGCTCCCCATCTGTCAAAGCGAGATACATCAGAAACACACACACACATACACGCACACACACACAGAAAGAGACAAAAATATGAAAACGCTTACAGAAATGTTCCTTAGTCTCACTCTTGCTTGTTTCGATATCAGTGCAGCTCGTTTTCAGAAAACAGTGTGTTGTTATGCTCACTGAGAACATTTTATAAGCGATCATGTTTACTCAAGCCTCAGGATACATTATACATGAGATGCCCTCAAATCTACATAACAGCACCAAATAGACCGCGTTTTCTCTTTCCGTACCACGGCTATTTACCATCATTAGTGCTGCTCTGCATGTAAACCTGTACAACTCAGCTCATTTGTTATCCATTTTCGCATTATTCTGATTCTCATTTACAAAGCTATGCGGTTCTCACGGCTAGTTAAGTGCACAGCGGTCCTCCTGCACTACTTATGCAGTCCTTATGTCACAGAAAATGCTCAGAAGTGCACAGCCCATAGTGTGCACTAACCCTAAACCTAACCCTAACCCTAGCCCTATCCTGAAAGAAACACATGTTCAATGTGATGTACCTGGAATGTTGTTATGTTATGTTATGTTATGTTATGTTATGTTATGTTATGTTATGTTATGTTATGTTATGTTATGTTATGAGTGAGATTTGAATATACTGCTCATGAATTCACCTATTTGAAATGCAGGTCTTGGGGTGGAAAAAAAGGCGGAAAAATTCAAATTCAGATATTTTCAGGTTAAAATAACTGAGGTAGGGGTGCACGGTGGCTTAGTGGTTAGCACGTCCGCCTCACACTTCCAGGGTCCAGGGTTCGAGCCCGCCGGGGCCATGTGTGTGTGGAGTTTGCATGTTCTCCCCGTGTGTCGGGGGTTTCCTCCCCCAGTCCAAAGACATGCATGTTGAGACTGCGTCGTAATTGAGACTGCGCCTTATAATCCTTATAGTGCGGAAAATATGGTATATATATTATATATATAGTGCGGAGTTTGCATGTTCTCCCCGTGTGTCGGGGGTTTCCTCCGGGTACTCCGGTTTCCTCCCCCAGTCCAAAGACATGCATGTTAGGCTGATTGG
>JAFFST010051792.1:55067-76962 GCA_022414735.1 Noturus placidus | reverse complement strand
AAATAATCCACAACTTGTTGCCGTTTATAAAAAAAATAAAAACAAAACCATTTGGAAGAACACACTAAATTGAGCAATTGGGTTCTCTGGGCCCAGTAACCTGTGCCCTGTAGTGTTCGGAGAGCCCAAGTGAAAACATTAAAGCTTGGATGTGATGCTAAACTGATAGATCACTCTGACATGGATTGCCATTGCTGATTAGATTATTATGTAAAATGGCTTGGAACAACATTTCTGCATCACGTGTGCTCCCCCACACCACAGGTCCCTCAGCCTTGCCCTGGAGGAACCCCCTTGCCCTGGAGGAACCCCCTTGCCCTGGAGGAACCCCCTTGCCCTGCACATGACACTGTTTATTTTCCTGCTCGTACACAAACTTCTATGAGCTGATGAGACGAATCAGGTGTGTTCGAGCAGGTGAGACACTGAACAGCTTCCTGTCCGCCTTACCTTTCGCCCACAGCGCAGAAAACGCGATGGTGGGCTGCGCGCCATCACTAATCACCCCGACCACTTTGGCCTCGCGGTTCGGACCCGCCGCGCCGCGCGTGCTCTCCAGTACCGTCCTGTACACGCCTCTCACTTCCGGTCCAACCGTGCTGAGCTGCAGCTGGGATCCGAGCTCGCTGTGCCACTCTCCCGTTACATTACAGTCCAACACCTGCAACACGACAAAAAGAAAACGTACGTGACTTCACGTCATTATATTATCTAATATAATATTACTTGAACAATTACTTTCTCCCCCCTTACCTCCTTTACTTTTCTTTCCGAATCTGAAATTAAAGCTTGTCCGAAAATTATCTGGCACATTCCTAACGCAAGGACGCACAACCGCGCAACAAACGACTCCATAGTGATGCAAAACGCATGCGCAATGTGCCCCTTGGGCAACCTATTTAACTCTTAACCGCGCCACACTAATTTCCCACTAATTAATTTCCTCGAAGCTCCGCCCATCTCCAGTACAGTTACTTAAATCCTAAATAGAAGTAAGATTAAGAAAGCCGTATTTTCTCCAGTGGAGAGGAATTAATGGTGTAAAAAAAAAACAATAGCTACCAAAACATAGCTATTGTGGGTTTGTTTCCATTTATTCATTTAGCAGACACTTTTATCCAAAGCGACTTACTAATGAGACACACTCACACACCAATGGTAGCAGAGCTGCATGCAAGGTGCTAGATTGCCATCGGGGGCAACTTAGGGTTCAGTGTCTTGCCCAAGGACACTTCGGCATGGGATCACCCGGGCCGGGATTCGAACCACCAACCCTACGATTAGTGGATTAGTGGACATCCCGCTCTAACGACTGAGTCACAGCCGCCCCGCCCCGTTGTTTGTTTGGTTGGTTGGTTCTTCAGTTTTCACAATAAACAAACATTTAACCAAACTAGTCATAATCCATGAGCATTGTAATCTGTGACATTCATATATTTTAGGTTTAGAAAATCCTAAATCAGACCGAGATGTCAAAATAAATGGAAAATTGTTTAATATAATCGCTATGTTTATCTATTCATCTTCAGGGAATGCTTTATCCTGGTCAGGGTGGCGCTGGATCTGTAACTGGAAAATGGTAAATGGCACACTTATATAGCGTTTATATCCAAAGCGCTTTACACTGTGTCTCATTCACACACACACTCACACACCAATGGTAGCAGAGCTGACATGCAAGGAGCTAGCTTACCATCGGGAGCAACTTGGGGTTCAGTGTCTTGTCCAATTAATTGGGTATGTGGAGGCATGTGGGCCGGGAATCGAACCGCCAACCCTACGATTAGTGGACAACCCACCTGCGCCACAACCGCCCCAGTTTATAGGAATATTGAGCGTGAAGTGGGAACACTCTGTGGATGAGATTCCAGTCCTTCACATATACACCTTCACATGTTTTGTTTTGGGTTGGTTTAATATAGTGGGAAGAAACCAAAGAACCCAGACTCTTAAAAATAAAGATTCCAAATAGAAGCAAAATAGGTTCAGCTTGATGCCAAAGGAGAACCCTTTTAAGTTGCACAAAAGAACCTTTTACTCTCAAGTTATTTCAAGAACCATCTATGTACTGGTGCTCTAAAGAACCCACAAATGGTTCTTCACAGCATTGAAACAAAGAGCCATGTTGTCATAATATCTCTTAAAAAAAAAAAAAAAACCTTACATAGTGCTTTAAGGAACCAAATTTCGGCTCTTAATTGTGATGCCAGGAGAACCTTTTCCAGTCCCACAAATAAATGTACAGTGTTCACTTTAACCTGTTAAGGGATGATACCTTGAAGAACCAACGCACTGCTCTGAAGAACCCTCTTTAATCTCCAAAGAACCATAAAGAATCCTATTCAATGAAAAATGTGCAGACCCTATGCTGCTGTAAAGAACCATTGAAGAATCTTGAGGGACACAGAGAGAACATGCGAAACTCCAGATAGGATCAAACCCTCGTATCCTAGACACTTGAGGAGATGTGAGGAGGCAACGTTGTCTTCTGCATCACCATACCTTACAGCAGAAAAGCTAAATTTCAATGAAATCTGATTCCACAGCTCACATTTGAGAATGAAATGTTAGCTCAGGACAGGCTAAACCAACACCATGTAGATATCATTCACCTTTACCCTCATCTCTATCATGCTTAGATTGTTGTTGTTGTTTCTTGTTTTTAAAAAAAGCGGTTTAAAAGTGTTAAATCACAAATTAGTTGAGATAACGTGAAAAAAAATAATTAGCACATAAGGTAGGGGACTGTTGTTGTCATTATCACCTTTAGATTGTAGTGTGACACCATTTTTATGAAGATTTACATTTCAATTTCCTCAGGAAATTATAATATAACGGAAATACCATTCAATAAAAAAATATATTATTTCGCCTTACAGAATTCAATTAACTTTTATCACTATACAAACACACTCAGGAAAAGCAATATTCAGCATTTACTATATTGCTAGATGAGGTTTGTTGTCTGTCTTTATGTGTGTGTGTGTGTGTGTGTGTGTGTGTGTGTGTGTGTGTGTGTGTGTGTGTGTGTGCATTAAATCAGTCATTGATGGGATTATTGTGGATTATTGTTCTGAGCGACAGGCTGGCTTTGTATAACATGTACACACTCACTCCTCTATATCCAGGGCAGAAGACGTTCGTTCTAGAGTACAGACGACGAATAAAATATGATCCAACATCTTATATTAACATGTGGCCTATTAAAACTCCTGAATTAAACAAATCTGAATTGAAAAAAAAAAAACCTGAAGTGAAACTATCCATCCATCCATCTTCTATACCACTTATCCTTTTCAGGGTCACGGGGGAACCTGGAGCCTATCCCAGGAAGCATGGGGCACAAGGCGGGGTACACCCTGGACAGGGTGCCAGTCCATCACATACACACTCACACACCCGTTCATACACTGTGGACACTTTTGGACATGACCCTGCATGTCTTTGGACTGGGGGAGGAAACCGGAGTACCCGGAGGAAACCCCCACAGCACGGGGAGAACATGCAAACGCCACACATACAGGATCAAACCCCCAACCCTGGAGGTGTGAGGGGAACGTGCTAACCACTAAGCTAAGGTTAAGTGAAGTAAACAGAATTAAACAGGAAACTCTTGATATCACAAGCTAAAGTTAGCTAGTCTACATGTTATGTTCTGAATTACAATGTTCATGGTTTGAGATTTCTTTTTTAATAACCAAACCCTGACTGATATATTTCCAGAACGTTCTCCTCGGCTTGTGTTGCTAGCTCCTTGGTCTTTCCTGATGATCATTTCTACTAACAATATTAAGATTTTCCTCAATTATGACATTTACGCCGGATAAACTCCAAAATGTAACTATCCAATGTGAAACAGTTCATTTGTTGGGGGGTGGGGTGGGGGGGGGGGTTGGGCTGGGAAATAAGAGTGGTCTCTATCAGCAGGAGGGATTTTCTTTCTTTTACGGTAAGGTTTTTTGTTCTCGATTTCATGGTTTAAATCACATATTTAAATTGAATTCGACGTGGAGGATGAGGTGCATCTGTAAGAAACAGGCATGGATTTGTGTTTGAAGTGTGTGAAAGTGCACTGGCAGGTGAGTTCCTGCTACTGATGTGACAGTCGTGTTTCTTTCATCATGCAGCACCTGAAACGTCTTTAAAGGCCGAGGAGCTGATGGAGCCTGACAGAGTAACGCAATTAGCGCCGCTTGTCTGATCTGTGTACCTTGTAAGAACATGCGACACTATTAACAACGTTTTCATCAAAGAGGTCTGAGAAGAATTTCAATTTGGGCTCCTTGGATCGTTCTGCCTACTGGGCATGGGAGTTCGATTAAATAAATAAATAAATAAACAAATAATCCAGTAATCACAGGTACTAACCTTGATGTAATGGATGCTCGACTGGATGTTTAAAGAGGTGGTGAATCAGTGGTTTTGTGAACAGCTGCATGGAGAATTAAAGGATCTGAAGCAAATTGTGATGGGATTAATAGATTCAGGTGGATGAGAGAAGCTAGTCTAGGTGTCGTGTGTGACCTGACCTGACTGGAAGGCTATGATACCTCAAATATGCATTCTTTACAGTACAAGCATGGTGAGCAGAAAAGCATCTCAGAACACGCAGAAGGTCAAACCTTGAGGAAGATGTGCAGAAGACCACATCAAGTCCCACTCCTTCCAGCCAAGAACAGGGATCTGCGGCTACAGTAAGCACCGCAACTGGACGGATAAATATTGTTGAAAACCAGGCGATGTTTTTTTTTCTCTCCGAGGAGATGTCAGGGTTTTGATTTCACACATCCTCCACTCCCACCCGAATTCTGATGTTTGATCTGTACATTAACTGAAGCTCTTGCATGATGTTATCCATTGCTGATACTGTACATGATCTTATCTTAAGAAATCTTTTTAAAGCAGGGCTGAAGGTGTTCCTATTAAAGTGGCCGTGTATGATATTACATTATATATATAAAAAAAATCATAGACAGGCTGTGGAAATCTTGAAAGGACTCAAATCATAATGAATAAATTTGTATACGCGGGGTTTTTAAACTTCCCATGAAGAAAACGTCCCATGTGGGTTGCCAGATTGTGTGGTTCCGTCCCAAAGTTTGAGACGAAAGGCGGTGTTTAGACGTGATTAAGATATAATTGAGTTTAAACGCGGTCTGGTTTGTGGCTCATATAACGGAATTGTCCCTGAGAGGCAGCCAGTTCACCCTGACAAGCACCTGATCGACCTGCGTGCTTTCCTGATGGGTCTCCCGCACTAAATCTACTTCCCTCCTCCTTCTACCCCCTCCTCCTCTTCCTCCTCCCGCGCGAAGGTCGAAGCAGAAACGATGTCGCGTGGAAGCTCGGAGCTCCAAAGGGAGGGCGGCAGACCGGAGCTGCTTCTCCTCCACGCGCTTCCGTTAAATGCACAGGTGGATTTCGATTACAGCGCATGCGGTGATCACCTACCTGGCCATCCGGTTCACCAACCTCACGCGTGAGTTGTTATTGTTGTTGTTGTTGTTGTTTTATGTCATATTATTGTTATTCATATGTTTACTTATTCAGAGTTAATTAAACTACAAGGAACGGACACAGTCTGTCTGAGGGGCAGGGAAACCTAGAGGGCACCAAGGTGATTCCACCTATTTAATCTTGATTTTCAATAGGCTTTCCAATCAGATTCAGGCTTCTGCTTGCTTGGAAAAAAAAATTCGGCACGTTACAGGTAATATTAGACACCTCTGATGAATAGGGGAAGCCTATAGGGCAGTGCACGACTTATTCTCCACTGGAGAAAGCTGCACCCTAGAGCATCACGTGTTCATCACACATTTCTTCATATGAAAGCTAGCCATTAGGATACTTCATCAAATGTTATTGGCTCTAAAGGGCACTTTAGCATGTTTCATGTACCGTTAAGGCACCCTAGGGGCACTGTCATGGTGTTTTTTTTTTTTTTTTTACCCTTCCACCCCTCCCAAGTCTGCCCTCTATAATCTGCCAGTGGATTCATGTATTTTTATTCAAGCTAACTGTATTATTTAATTAATACACTTGTCTAAGGATAAGCGGTATATAAGATGGATGGATGGATACACTTGTCTATGTATTGTAAATGTATGTAGAGACACATATTTATATTATATTATATTATATTATATTATATTATATTATATTATAGAGCATATCCTAAAGGGCTTTTCACACAGCAAGTCATACAGGTTATAATGACATTATACAGCTTGGAAAACTCTGCCATGAGGATTGCGAAACTGGGATTTCACGGGTCATGATCCTTCCATGGCAACCTCTAATGACGAGAACAAGGGGGCAGGAGGTCATGTGTGGTCATCTCAGTGTGTGAAAAGCCCTTAATGTTGCATGTCCGGCATTAGGAGTTCTCCTCTCGCTATAGGTTTGAAGCGATGCAGCGCAGGCACACGACGCTGAGGGAGAAAGGTCGCAGGGGGCCGGCATACATGTTCAGTGAGCATGACACAAGTCTCACGGCCGAGGAGGAGTGCTTCCTGGACGCCGCGGAGTATGGAAACATCCCAGTTGTCCGGAAGATGCTTGAAGACTCTGAGACGCTCAATGTGAACTGTGTGGACTACATGGGACAGAATGCTCTGCAGCTCGCCGTGGCCAACGAGCACCTGGAAGTGACCGAGCTGCTTCTGAAGAAGGAAAGTCTAGCACGGGTGGGTGATGCCCTACTCCTGGCCATCAGTAAAGGCTACGTGCGCATCGTGGAGGCCATTTTAGCACATCCGGCTTTCGAAGGCGGCCTCCGCTTTGCCCCGACTATCTTGGAACGGGAAAGGAAAAATGAAGACGACAACTTCTACGCGTACGACGAGGATGGAACACGGTTCTCACGTGACGTGACACCCGTGATCCTGGCTGCACAGTGTCAGGAATATGAGATCATACACACCCTGCTGGTCAAAGGTGCATGCATCGAAAAGCCTCACGATCACTTCTGCAAGTGCGCCGAGTGCGCCGACAAACAGAGGCAAGACTCATTCAGCCACTCGCGCTCACGTATGAACGCCTACAAAGGCCTGGCGAGTGCTGCCTACCTCTGCCTGTCCAGTGAAGATCCGGTGCTGACGGCCTTGGAGCTCAGCAACGAGCTTGCACAACTGGCCAATGTCGAAACCGAGTTTAAGGTGAGAGGACTGTTCTTCACGGTAGGTGTACCATAAATGAGTTTATACAACAAGTTCTGGATTCTGGTTGGTCAGAATCTTCAGAATCTCCTGGTTGAGAAGGTGTTGTTAATTTTCTATGACAGCAGATCATCAGATTATAGTTCTTTGTTGTTTGTATGTAATACATAAATGTGTGTAATTGTTAATATGATGAAGTTTACTGTAAGCAGAAGTTTATTTAACATTTATGGAAGGAGTCTCAGGGGGCAGGGTGGCTTGGGGGTTCGAATCCCACCTCCACCCTGTGTGCATGAAGGTTACATGTTCTCCCCATCCTTCGGAGGTTTCCTCCATATACTCTGGTTTCCTCCCCAGTCCAAAATACATCTAGGCTGATTTCATTTCACACATAGTGTGATCGTGCCCTGCGATGAGCTGACCCCTGTCCTGGGTGTCCCCCAGAGTTCCCCGTGACCTTGTAGGATAAGTGTTACAGAAAATAGATGGATGGAAAGAGTCTCCAGTGATAGTGCCTTCAAACAGTCAGTTGTTAAGTTTTCTGACATCTTCAAGACACTTTGTAATTAACAAGCTGTGATATTTTTGTCTTATAAACGTCAAGAGAGAGTTGAAAAAGAGAGGCCGGTGAGGGAAGTTTGTAGCTGCTATGACTCAAGTCAGAACAGCAACAAGCTTGTTTTGTGGACATTAATTGTAGCTACAAACAAATTAAAATTATGGCATGGAAAATCATCAGCTTAGAAGTGGGAACAGTACCTTCCACTTATTCCACCTACACCATCCATTCATCCATCTTCTATACCACTTACTCCTTTATCAGGGTCACGAGGAGACCTGGAGAATATCCCAGGGAGCATCGGGCACAAGGCGGGGTACACCCTGGACAGGGTGCCAATCCATCACAGGGCACAATCACATACACATTCACACACTATGGACACTTTTGGACATGCCAATCAGACTACCATGTATGTGTTTGGACTGGGGGAGGAAACCAGAGTGTCCGGAGGAAACCCTTGCAGCACATGGAGCACATGCAAACTCCACACACACAGGGCCACGGTGTGAATCGAATCCCCAACCCTGGAGGTGTGAGGCGAACCTGCTAACCACTAAGCCACCGTGCGCCTCCGCCTACACCAACCTACCGTTGTTCCTTGTTTTATTCCTTATCTACTTCTACCAGGTTAATGGTACAGGTAGAAAAGCTACAGAAACATACTCTTCCACGGTGATCAACGGTGCCACTTTTTTTCCTGACATTGTGGAAGAACTCTATATACCGCTCACACAGCTCTGTGACACTTTAAGCCTGACACTTTGGCATAGGTGCTGGTTTAATCACGTTATTAAATAATGCAGCAGTAATTCCGGCCTCCTAGAGAGGGCTTAATGGAATTTCAAAGGAACTCTGGCATTTTAATCTGTTTTTCACACAGATACCGTTTTGGATTATTTTGGGAAAGTTTAAAGGTTTGTTGTCAGTCCAGCTTCACGTCAATTTCTCCTGAAGATTAAGTCTGGTCATGTAACCATCGTAATCCCGAGTCGATGCTGTGATAATTGCTCGTTTATTAAAACAAATGATTTGTAGATTGCAGGTTCTTTCTCTTTTCAGTTTCCGAACATGTTGGTTGACGATTGAACGAGTAGAGATCATTGTAAGAAACGCTCGGCGCTGATTCTCACGGTCTGATTGTCGGCTTCTCTTATTGATCGAGTGAGCTGTTAATTGAAGTGTTTGTACTGACAGAAGCATGTAATCACGCTGTTGTTATTCCCTAATCACTGGGCTCCAACATCATTCTTTCACATGGATCAATAACATTGTATAACTTCGTTTTTTTTATTATTATTAAAAAAAACCTTTTTGTGTAATAGCATATAATAGGATCAGACAAAAAAAATGAGAAAAGAGGATACAGAGATCGGACACAATAATAGCAAATATAGACGAGAGGATCCAAAACACAAAGATTCAACAGGTATAATGGTACAAAATAATGCCGGATACGGAGAGCGAGAAGGAGAATTAAAGTAGGACAGGATACAAAACCAGGTAGTAAGAATGGTATGAAAGGATGGCCTTTACACCTAAATATCTATTATGCATAAAACCTATTTAAACCTTTCCTAGCAACCAACATACTGTATGTCTACATTACCATTCATTCAGTCTTATTTCAAAAGGTGTGTGATTTTTGCTTTTGTTACTTTTGATGTCAGGTTGCCGTTCTATAGTAATTCATCGTTTAAAAAAAGGAAATAAAACTCGCTGTGTCATAATGTTGAGGAAAAATAATGAAAGATTTTATTTCTTGTCGTACACAGCAATTTGCCATAGATTATAATTTATTATTTATTATAGAGCAATATGTCCTACTTGTTCGCAATTTATAGTTATAGTTGAGGAACATGTACAAAATAAGTTATCGCTTTTATATTAATAACAGCTTTAACTGTTTTTTTTATTTCCTTCCTTTTAAGGGTGCCTGTGTTCAGCTTTGACTTTTCTGTGATGTCACATTCCATAGTAGCGGGTAATGGCTTATAGGAAAGTAGGGGCTTTAAGAATGTGCAGTTTTTCATTTAGAATTGGCAGGTTCTTAAGTAGGTTTTTATAAATGTTTTAATTTTATTGTGAAAGTTATATATAGGGGCGCACGGTGGCTTAGTGGTTAGCACGTCCGCCTCCAGGGTCCAGGGTTCGAGTCCCGCCAGGGCCCTGTGTGTGTGGAGTTCGCATGTTCTCCCCGTGTGTCGGAGGTTTCCTCCGGGTACTCCGGTTTCCTCCCCCAGTCCAAAGACATGCATGGTAGGCTGATTGGCATGTCTAAAGTGTCCGTAGTGTATGAATGGGTGTGTGTGTGTGGGTGTGTGATTGTGCCCTGCGATGAATTGCCACCCTGTCCAGGGTGTACCCCGCCTTGTGCCCGATGCTCCCTGGGATAGGCTCCAGGTTCCCCCGTGACCCTGAAAAGGAGTAAGCGGTTGAAGATGGATGGATGGATGGATGGATAGAAGTTATATATGGTGTTTAACTATCAAAAAAGCTTTGGTTGTGCACTCTGTTTGCCCACCAGCAGGCTCACAAGCCTCACCTTTCCCATAACCCCACTCACCAGCAGCTACTCACAGAGTCACGATACTCTTCACACATTTGGTTATACTCATTGAAGCTAGCAAGACCCATAAACGCAACTCCTCTTCCCTGAAGATGTGGGAAAAACTTACAATTAAAAAACAGCTTTTCCTCTGACTGTTACAAAGCGCTGACACTGGAGACTCCTTCCATAAATGTTAAACAAACGTCATTATGAATGAGCTGTTTCTGTAGAAAACGATAACGATTGTATTAGTACAATCGCACTACCGTCAAAAGCTGCCGTTTTAGAAAATCAAGAACAAAAAACAATTCATAGATGATTGATACTACAGACAACAGGATAGATACAGGATACAGTGATTGGACAATAAGAATTGTATAAAATCATGAGAACATTCTCTGCTTGTGTTTCGCTGTAGAATGACTACAGAAAACTGTCCATGCAGTGTAAAGACTTTGTGGTCGGGGTGCTGGATCTGTGTCGAAACACAGAGGAGGTCGCGGCCATTCTGAACGGAAACGTGGATCATAACCCGGCCAGTGACCACAGCAGACCCTGCCTGAGCCGGATAAAGCTGGCCATCAAGTTTGAAGTCAAAAAGGTATAGTAAGGCCAAACAAAATTTACTTTGCGTTGATTCTATTAAATTCCATACGCAGTAAATCTTATTTCTGCACAGTTTGTGGCTCATCCGAACTGTCAGCAGCAGCTCCTGACATTGTGGTATGAAAATCTGTCTGGTTTGAGGCAACAGTCTATTGGAGTGAAGTGTTTAACGGTTCTCGGGGTGATGGTGGCTCTGCCGTTCTTGGCCATCGCATACTGGATTATGCCTTACAGCAAGGTATGATCTTAGTACATAATAAGAAATCATTTTATACCACTGCTCTGTTGGATTCGGGCTAATTTTATATAACATAAATATATGTGTGGCTGATCTACAACATTAAATGCAATTATGAACAGATAAAAAGTATGATGTGTCATTCGATAATAAATATAAAATTGTAATAGTTGGCAAATTGCTGCAGTATAAGAGCATAAAAAGGTTTCATGGTGCAGTGTTAGAGCAAGATAATCAACATCAGGGTGCTAACAGGAACATTCTTAGATATTTTCCTATAATTTTATATTTTCCATGTCCCATGCTAATTAAAATTGATTTTTTTTTACTTTTCTGGAAAGCTGGGTCAGGTTCTACGCAGTCCATTCATGAAATTCGTCACCCATGCAGTGTCCTTCACCATTTTCTTGTGCTTGCTGGTGCTTAATGCCTCTGATCGCTTTAATGGAGTCAAAAATCTGCCCAACGAAACGATCACTGATCATCCGCGGCAGATCTTCAGGATCAAAACCACCCGGTTCTCCTGGACAGAGATGCTCATTATGAAATGGGTGCTTGGTTAGTATCTCATGAAGATATAGAGATCTGGTACAGAATGCCTTTACATTTTTGGAACCTAATCATGTCTGGCTCTGGTTGTTTAGGAATGATCTGGTCAGAGTGTAAAGAGATTTGGGAGGACGGGTTGCGTGAATATATCATGCAACTTTGGAACATTTTAGACTTCGGAATGCTGTCCATCTTTGTGGCGTCGTTCACGGCGAGGCTCATGGCATTCCTGCAAGCCTCTCAAGCACAGCTGTATGTCGACCTGTATGTGACGAACCCAGACCTGAGTAACGCCTCGCTTCCTGCAGAGGTGGCCTATTTCACTTACGGTAAACTAACCCTACATACACTGTGCTGTTACAGATGTAAAATTTTTGCTCCCCAGTTGATTTGGCATAAAGATTTTATGCATCTTTTCAGCGAGGAACCGCTGGCTTCCTTCTGACCCCCAGCTCATCTCTGAAGGTCTCTACGCCATTGCTGTGGTCTTAAGTTTCTCACGCATTGCCTACATCTTGCCGGCCAATGAGAGCTTCGGACCTTTACAGATCTCCCTGGGCCGCACCGTGAAGGACATTTTTAAGTTCATGGTCATCTTCATCATGGTCTTCCTCGCCTTCATGATCGGCATGTTTAATTTGTACTCCTACTACCTGGGCGCAAAGTATAACCCCGCGTTCACCACGTAAGTCATGAGAACTTTGGGCAAAACCATATTGGTATGCAAAATGATTGATAGCTATGGGCCATATTCAGCTTTATGTCAATATTTAAACCTGGAAAGTTTCAGAGATGAGCTAAACACATGCTTGAAATTCTGGGCTCATCAGTCAGATAAATGCAAATCAGATGTGTTCTGCACTTAATTCCACTCTGAATACAGCTGTGTGTGTGTGTGTGTGTGTGTGTGTGTGTGTGTGTGTGTGTGTGTGTGTGTTTGTGTGTGTCACACAGGGTAGAAGAAAGTTTCAAGACACTGTTCTGGTCCATCTTCGGTTTGAGTGAGGTGATCTCTGTGGTGTTGAAGTACGATCATAAGTTCATTGAGAACATCGGCTACATCCTGTACGGCGTCTACAATGTCACAATGGTGATCGTGCTGCTCAACATGCTGATCGCCATGATGAACCACTCCTACCAGGAGATCGAGGTGACCTCTACGTCCACTGTTATCTCTGAAAGATCTACATTCCTGTGTTGTAATCTTGCCATTTTCTGTGAACAGGAGGACGCAGACGTGGAGTGGAAGTTTGCCCGTGCTAAGCTCTGGCTCTCCTACTTCGATGAAGGCAGGACTCTTCCTCCTCCTTTCAATCTGGTGCCCAGTCCGAAGTCCTTCTATTACATGGGCCTACGCACAAGATCTTGCCTCGTCAGGCTATGCAAGGCCAAAGGTCGTCGTGGAAGCCAGCAAGACATGGACACTCCGAATTTTCCATCTAAGGTTGGAATCCATTTGGCTCCTCCCCCAAGCCCTGAGATAGTTTTAAATTGAAAAATGTGACTTTTGCAGTGTGTTTACACTCTTCACCCGATACACCAACTTGAAATCAGCTTCCAAGAAGACTGAACCTTTTATTTTTAATCACATTTTTGAGACGCTTGTTCTCTGTGTCAGCTCCACAGGTATCGACCGTGCCATACTCAAGATGAATACGCAATGAGAACTTCTATCAAACATCCAACCATATACCAGGTATAAACTTATTTCATACAACACGACACCCAATACATTTATGTACTCTCCTAATTGGGCGGCTGTGGCTCAGTCGGTAGAGCGGGTTGTCCACTAATCCACTAACCATGGGGTTGGTGGTTCGAATCCCGGCCCGGGTGATCCCATGCCGAAGTGTCCTTGGGCAAGGCACTAAACCCTAAGTTGCCCCCGATGGCAAGCTAGCACCTTGCATTCAGCTCTGCTACCATTGGTGTGTGAGTGTGCTCTCATTTGTAAGTCGCTTTGGATAAAAGCGTCTGCTAAATGAATAAATGTAAATGTAATTGGCATTAGATCAGCTCTTGTTCTTAATTCATCAAATCAACAGAAGATCATGAAGCGCCTCATTAAACGATATGTCCTGAAGGCCCAAACTGACAGTGAAAACGATGAAGTCAATGAGGGTAAGCCCAACATCCCAAACACAGTTGACAGATATATCAGCATGGTTTTATGATGTTATGCAGTTTTTTTAAGTGCTTGGTTTTGCTTGCTGTATGTGGGACCCACCAGGTGAGCTGAAGGAGATAAAGCAGGACATCTCCAGTCTACGATATGAGCTTCTGGAGGAAAAATCTCAGACCACAGCAGAACTTGCCGATCTCATCCAGCAGCTGGGTGATAGACTCAGTAATTCGACCAAGAAATCCTGAAGTACCTTCAACTACTGAGCCCTGAAGAACCTTCAACCAAAGGAGCCCTGAAGAACTTCCAAACAAGAAATCTTGAGGAACATTCAACCAAGAATATATATATATATATATAAACCTTGGAATTTATGGAAGTAAATAAATGAGGGAGACTTTGAAAGATTCTAAATGTTAGCACTCGTATTAGTGTGTGTGCTCTTAAGTCTGATAGTATGCAGTTTCTATTGACATATAACATGTTGAATCTATAGTGGTGCCTATGGAATGATCTAAAGGCACTAAATGGAAAGGGCCTAATTGATAATGAGCTGCTATTCTCCTATATCAGTGAGGTTATGTCCCACAGAGGGACCTGCATAATTTGTGTTATTACTGATTATCTTTTATTGAATACTTAAAATAAAACAGCTCTTTATATTATTCAAATATTCAACAGGATACTGAAAGAGGACAATATTCTTGCATTCATCGAACCGATGTGTTATAACATTAAACTAAATTATTATTATTATTATTATTATTATTATTACGAACCAAACTACCTGTATAAGTACATCTTAATATACTTTTAATAAAGAAATGCAATTCATTTTACCAGCACATTTCAGACATTAATAATTCATTTTTAATATTATTCATATATCCAGGTAAGTGTCATTTGTAACCTTTTGCTATATATATATATATATATATATATATATATATATATATATATATATATATATATATATATATCCTTTTGATTGCAGCACAGATTGTTAATTTGATATAATCCATGTATTCAAATATTATACACATAGGTATCATTATGTTTAGAATTGTTTATTGGCGTCATTATAGCTTTTTAATCAGGAACTTTCCCCACACTGAACTCAAACCAGATATCCCATAATATCTGAGACATTTTGCTAATCTCGCGATGCGCAGTAGCCACGAAATGACAAGCAGTTACACCCCGCTTCATTCGAATTGGAATCTGTGTTGACAGACAACCGAATAAACCAATGAACGATCAGAATACGTTGCCTAACAGTGACGTTTCTAGGAAGTTGTGTATACATATATAGAAAATATAGTCACAAGCCCCTCCCATATCCACCCACGACCTCCCCGCTGCACGTGAGCCTCTAGTGAACCTCCACGCGCAGCGAGAACAAACCGGCAGCTAACAGCTCGAACGACACAGAAACTCGGCCTGTACGTGTTATTACACAGGTTTTTCCTCTAACTAGACGTATTACGTAGTAAAATTACTTGTAATTAATATATGTGAGGCGCGTCCTAATGCTACTATTACTCTTAGGAAATGAAAGATCATTTGGCGAGCTAGCCGTTACGCTAAGCTACACCGTACTGGTAGGCTTAACAGCCTTGCTTAGACATGTTGTTATAACGCTTTCCCGCGTGTTATTAAGTCGTTATTACACGTTTAGCATTATTTGACTTTATTCTTGAACTGCTCCATATCTTATTGTCCGCCTTCTAACTTTATTATAAATGCGTTTTGACTGTTTTTCCACACCGCTGCTCGGGAAAAGACACGCCCCCATACCCCACAACGTCGTGATTGGTGGATAGTCCGTCGTCATTTAACACGTGACTAGAACACTGGCCAATCTGAGCACAGCAACATGGCGCGGGGTGGTGCCCGAGATGCGGTGGGATTCAAACAAACAGGAATAACCCGTTCTTTTTCCACGATAGATTTTGAACGAACACGAGAGGGAAAGATGGCCGATGACCCGACCGCTGCGGACAGGAACGTGGAAATCTGGAAGATTAAGAAGTTGATTAAAAGTCTTGAAGCAGCCAGAGGGTAAGCAGAGTGACTGACATTACAGATCGAGATGTTTGACTGCTTAGACGGCCACATGCTGACAGCTAGCTTGCTAACAGCTGTTGGACAGAGAGTGGCAGTATGGCAAAGATCCACAACACCCACTTTATTTTATCGAATGCAGCCTTTGGAGTAAAGCTAGCTATTGTAGAAGGTGTGTTCACTAAAACAAGCAGGCCACCAGGCAGGACAGCAGCGCCCGCCAAATGATTCACTTTTGCTCATTTCTGAGCGTACACAACAGTAAACACCTCATAGCTTCTCAAGCTTTAAACTCGACTCACAACCAATGGCATGACTTTCCTTGATGCGTTTATACGGTAGCGAAATAACACAACTCTCCGTGACGTGCTGCTTTAGGGAAATAATCAACAACGACGCGGTGTGATGAAGAGAGCTACTGTTATGCTTCCAGAGTGGATTCTTTTCAAATAGCACAAGTCTCTTATGCCACGACAATTACAATCTTTGTGGATTTCCCCAACCAAAAAAAGTTGAGTGAACATTAAACTTGAGCCACGATCCCAGCGTGAGCTACGACGTATTTGATTGACAGGTTGCATTCTGGTGTGTGTGTGTGTGTGTGTGTTTTGTAGGAATGGCACCAGTATGATTTCCCTCATCATCCCCCCAAAGGACCAGATCTCCCGGGTGGCTAAGATGCTGGCAGACGAGTTCGGCACGGCGTCCAACATTAAGAGCAGAGTGAACCGACTGTCCGTGCTGGGAGCCATCACATCAGTACAGCAGAGACTCAAACTCTATAACAAGGGTGTGTATGTGTGTATACAACATTAATTTTCACTTAGAACTGATGATTTCCAATGGCATTAGCAAAGCAATGTGGGCGGAGCAAGCATCGTGGCAAAGCTATGCGAGGTCTAGCTCCATGCAAATGAGATGTGGAACAATTTAAGCAAGAGTGAGAAATGGTGGTGTTTTTTCTTTTCTTTCTTTCTTTCTTTATTCCATTTCTTACCCTAATACAGATGTTTATTTCCGTCTTTCTCTCTTTTCTTTTCTTTCTTTTTTTTTTTTTGTGGTCCGGTTACAGTGCCCCCTAATGGCCTGGTGGTGTACTGCGGAACCATCATGACTGAGGAGGGCAAAGAGAAGAAAGTCAACATCGACTTTGAGCCGTTCAAGCCGATCAATACGTCCCTGTATTTATGCGACAACAAGTTTCACACGGAGGTGAGAGAGAGACACAGAGAGAGAGCTAGACAGTTCCAAAAAGAGGGATTTATATTTAGACAGAGACCAAGAGAGAGACTGAGCGATGCTGAGAGGCAAAAATATCTAGATAGATGGATAAAGAGAGACAAAGAAATCTTTAATGGCTGTGTGACTGTCTCACCTTACCTCAGGCTCTTACCGCACTGCTCTCAGACGACAGTAAGTTCGGTTTTATCGTGATCGACGGCAGTGGCGCTCTCTTCGGAACTCTGCAAGGCAACACCAGGGAGGTACTGCACAAATTCACGGTAGACCTGCCGAAAAAGCACGGTAAGATCGCGTGTAACAGGGTGTGGAGCTACGTGTCTGTGCCTGTTTAAGGTCTAAGCTTTAAGTCTGGTCTGCTCACGTTCCTCTCCCTCAGGAAGAGGAGGTCAGTCTGCCCTGCGATTCGCCCGGCTGAGGATGGAGAAAAGGCACAACTATGTGAGAAAGGTGGCGGAGACGGCCGTGCAGCTGTTCGTCTCCAACGACAAGGTCAACGTGGCCGGGATGGTCCTCGCCGGTTCGGCTGACTTTAAAACCGAGCTCAGCCAGTCAGACATGTTCGACCCGGTGTGTTCCTTCAGACCATTCACGTTCTTGCCGCCATCTTGAAATCAGTCGTGTGGAGTTTTACATTGTTAAATACTTATTTTTTTTATTTATATCTGTTCAGAGGTTACAAGCCAAAGTGCTGAAACTGGTGGACATTTCTTACGGCGGAGAGAACGGGTTCAACCAGGCGATCGAATTGTCGGCCGAGGTTCTCTCCAACGTTAAGTTCATTCAGGAGAAGAAGCTGATCGGTAAGAAATCTGACGGCATGTGCACTTCATGGTATTCTGTCCAAATAAAAGAACAGAAGCAGACTTCTGACATCATTCATCCTGACACACTGCTACACTGCTTCTTTGACATTTTTTTTGTGCGTTAGCTCGTTATTCTAGAATGCGTGTACTAACGCGTGCCCATTTTTTTAGGACACTACTTTGACGAGATCAGTCAAGACACGGGGAAGTACTGTTTTGGAGTCGAGGACACACTTAAAGCTCTGGAGATGGGAGCCATGGAGATTCTGATTGTGTACGAGAACCTGGACACCATGCGCTATGTACTGCGCTGCCACGGAGCAGAGGGAGGCGGGCCCGAAAACGGTACACACACACACACGTGGAGACTTTTCTCTCTGTTCTAATGCTTTTGAAATGTGTCACTTGATTGGACACTACACATAACAATGCATGTAATGCAACAAATGCAGTGCCTTTATGTGTTAACAATAATTATTACTTAATCCTGTACATAAAATACATGCTAATCCTGTGTATTATTATTTTTCCTCATTAGATGAGAAGACGCTGTATTTGACACCAGTGCAGGAGAAGGATAAGTCTCACTTCACGGACAAAGAGGTGTCTTTCTTCTTATCCTTTTACCTTAATATACATTAGACAAACATTAGCTGATTATTTATTATTTATAAAATTATTTATTTATTTTACAAATTTGTCCCTGAATCAAACAGAAAACGTGTGAAGACCCCAAGAGCAAAATAAATATATTCACTCACTACTGCCATAAATGCGTGCCCCCCCCCCTTCCCCCCGTTCTTTCTGTATGTAATGACCTGTGGATTTGCGTCTCCAGTAAAGAATTTGCAGCCTTTATTAAGATCTGAGATGGAATTAGATATAATCTCCAAATCATTTTGTGTATAAACCTAAAGGCTCAGGATGTTAGCACAGACACCTACGTGATTGGCCCGGCATCCTTATTTCTCTCTGTTTCAATGCTGGTATTGTTAATGCTCATGTGTGTGATTTGTGTGCGCGCTGACCGAGTGTGTTTTCGCATCTCAGACAGGGCAGGAGCACGAGCTCTTGGAGAGCATGCCGCTGCTCGAGTGGTTCGCCAACAACTACAAGAAATTCGGGGCTACGCTGGAGATCGTGACGGACAAAAGTCAAGAGGGCTCGCAGTTCGTCAAGGGCTTCGGCGGGATCGGCGGTGAGAATCCCCAGAGAAACTTCGTCAGTGGGAAATTTATCGGATGGAAACGAAGAAGGAATAGTCCGCAGTGTTGGAGAGATGACTACTTTCTGTTCTCACTTATGCTAGAGCAGCCATCTCTTTTTTTTTTTCTTCTTTTTTTTTTTAAATTAAAGTTAACAACCTTTAAAAAAAAAACTATTTATTATACATTAGACTTTGTTAAATAATAAATACACCCCGTTAATATAACCTGCTTACATGGCCTGCCGTACGAGTCCCTGTGAAAATACAGTTACCATAGAAACGACGTATTAAAATGAGCCTTCTGATCCTTCAGAATTGAGAATTCAATTCAGCGCTTAAGACATAACAATTGAAGTACTTTTAATTTTAATTATATATATATATATATATATATATGTGTGTGTGTGTGTGTGTATATATATATATATATATATATATAGCACTGTCCGTATATTAAAAAGGGGGGGTGTAAATTATTTTTTTTTAAATATATCAGAATTTATATGAAGTTAGAAAGTAAACAGTAGGGATGCAATTTTATTTTCAATAACAATTTCCGTTACAGGTGAAAAAGAAGAGATTCCCAGTATCTGTATCATTCGTCCCTAGTAAATAATTTTTAAGAAATAATCGTCTTATTTATTAAATGAAAAGTCATGTGACTTGTGATTGCTGCTGTTCAGGGTTAAGGGTGATTTTTGTTTTGGGGATTTTTATCTCGGGAGATTTGAATTTAAAAAGACGCGCCTCAATTACACATGGATGTTGATGTGTTTTATTTTTGCTTTGTCTCTTGTTCCTCATGTAGGAATTTTGCGATACAGGGTGGATTTCCAGGGCATGGACTATCAGGTAGAAGACGAGGAGTTGTACAACTTGGATGACTACTAGGTAGTCGTGACTGACAACAGCAGAAGTGTCCCCCTTGATGACTCCACGGACAAACAGGAGGAAGGAAAAGACGGTGAATCTGAGACCTTAAACGCGACGACCGAGCGCGTTTCGCTCCTCGGCACGTCATTGACATGCTGCGCAACAACAGTACGGACACGTGAGGAAGTCGTCCGGTCGAGTGCCGTTTCTCAAGCCTCCTTTTTTCTTTTTTTTTTCTTTTTACTGACTCCTGCTGCCGCTGCTTTATGAGTCCGTGGCATTTTTAATAACGTACACGAAAAGCCGAGGGGATTAACCGCCGCCTCGAGCTCGTCGTCCTGATTTCCGTTTCTGCTACGTGCGATCAATCTCTGAGCCAGTTAAATCTCTGTGACAGACCGTCGCGTAGCCGGATCGCCTTTCTCCGTGCCGCTGAAGACGGACATGTGTCTCGCTTTAGCCTTTAAGAAACATCCCGAACTGTTTGAGTGCCTGAAAAATTTTTAATGACTGCGCAGTTCACCCGGATCTGAACTCGGGTGCTGTTTTAATCTGTGATTTGGATTGATGAGCTGTGAGTTTATATTCTCTTAACCGCAAGCTGGATTAGTGACTTTAGAACACCAGATCGCACTGGAAGCACTCAAATTTGTGGATTTTTTTTTATCTTCCACTTCCTGCCTTTCTACATCCGGTCTATCGACAGGCAGATTTGGTTTTAGAAAAATAGGAAGTGCGACATGAAACTGATATAGGACCTTATCACACTCTTTATTCTGATTCACTAGATAGAAGGCAAATCCCATTTATAGAGTCTAATGAGAAAACACACACACACAAAGGATGCTTTCTATCTTAACACGTTATATCTTGTATTTTCTCATCTCCGTGCCTAATCCATCAATATTTTGTATAAATCATTTGTTACACGAGGTCACAGATATTAAACGTTGTCATCGTTTGCACATTGTTTTCTTCTGTTTCTCGTCTGTTCATTTCATTCACCATGTTTTGCTCAGCTTACTTCTAAGGACGTTTAAAATGATTTTTTTATTACGTTTAAAAAATGTTTTGTTTGTTTTAGCGTTTTTAAAAAGTCCCCTCTAAGTGTTGCACATGTAATGAAAGTTAAAGATAAAATGGAAGTATAGATAATGTATTTAAAGTTTAAAAGGGGAAGCATCCAGCCAAAACAAATCTACTCACGTGAAAGTTAAAAAACTCAAAAGTTGCTGCTTTTAAATGTAAGCATTTTTTTTTTAAAGTATGGATGTATTATTTAAATTAAATTATGTAATTCAACTGACTTAAGTAGGTAAGAGCAGATGGTAACTTGGCTTGATTCTTGATGGGTTTTTTTTCTACATTGATACATTCCATTGGATTCTTTAAAAAGGAAAAATTCCAATATTTATGATTTTTGTACCTAGTATTTTTAAGGTTTAAATAAAAACTTTTCCTTTTTTTGTTTCAATTTTGCTCTGGTAAAGTATAAATATCCCCAAACATAATACTTAAGTATATTAACAAACTACAGTTAAATATTCCAGCTTTTGTTTTGATTAGGAAATTAACTTCCTTTAAGAAATGTTGTTTCGTGACTGACAAACTTTAATGGATAATTTAAGTAACCTAATAATAATAATAATAATAACATAACAATAATTAATTTAAATCATATTTTAGTTATTTGATATAGCTTTTTTTTAAACTAGGATGATTTTCCTCTAAATATAATTTGTAAATAAAAACAATAATGTACACAATTAATGTTTAATTGAATCTTATTTATTATAGTTGCTGAGAATTTCGTTAGCCATGCCGAATTTTTTCCTAAATTTATTTCATATATCCCTCCCTTAGGGATAGGGTGAGAAGCTTGGCTATCCGAGAGGAACTCAGAGTAGAGCCGCTGCTCCTTCGC
>JAFFST010051792.1:38104-50131 GCA_022414735.1 Noturus placidus | reverse complement strand
GCATGACTGAATGGAAAGTTGAAATGGCTAGTGCGCTCTCTAAGACACGCAGAAGGGAAAATATGGCTCATGTTTTGGTCAGCATTGTGCTTTTTCAGCTGCTGTCTCCAACGAAAAACAGAAAACCAAAAAAAAAAACATGGGAATCAAGTTCTGAATGTGCTGTGGCCCGACATGTGGCACGGAGACGGACGACCTTTTTGCTCTCTCCGTCCTTTGTGTAGCCGTAGGCTCCGCCCACTACTTCCACCTTCCACACCTAAAAGTGGCATGAGGGCAAAACGAGCTCGCCGTGTCATTGTGAGTAGCGATAACAAATGTAGCACGAGGTAAGGAATAAAAACACTCAGGGTCGTGTGTTATTTGTTAACGAACTTTTTTTCTTTTCTTTTTTTATTCGATTCTAGTTAAAATGTAATGTTCACGAGCCAAGTTAGTTCCTGTTCTCAATGACGTTATAGCAGCTCTAATCTAAACACCGTTTCCTCACCAGCCTCTCTCGTAGTTTTTTGTTTGTTTGTTTGTTTGTTTTTTTTTTCCTCTTCAAGTTAATAAGACAATAAAAAAATGTTTGAAAAACCGCAAAACTCCCCTGAAGTCGCTTCTTTAACTCGTACAAATCTGACACCGGAGACTCCTTCAATAATCCTCACCTTACAGGTGTTTTTAAATCTGCTTATGTGGCACGCACCTCCCTTTCGAGCGAAGGAACGAGGCGCTGCTATAGAAACGATAATGTATTGGTGTAAATTTAAACGACTGTTAAAGAAAAACAAATCAACACCTGACCAATCCGAATCCAGATTTCAACATCGCTGTGGTGTTCTACAGCAAGGCAGGGGATGACTGATTTCCTTTGAGATCTACTTTAAGTCAAATAAAATGTCATGATGTATTTTGGTTTTGTTTATGTATACATACATATGTATATGTATTTTCCTCCAGAACACCTCAGTTATGGACTCCCATACTGGAGAGATTTCCCCAAAGACCACCACAGTATTTAAGGTGAGGATGAGCTCTTATCTGTCATTTTGTCCTAGAAGTGATTTAAATAATAACGTTACAATGAGTACATGACTGTAATATAATCTAGTGGATTCTTTACGGAAAGAGCATATTCACGTGCGTGACTCACCGTTCGACCTACTTAAGTTACTTAGGGCGGCTGTGTCTCAGTTGGTAGAGCGGGTTGTCCACTAATCCACTAATCGTGAGGTTGGTGGTTCGAATCCCGGCCCGGGTGATCCCATGCCGAAGTGTCCTTGGGCAAGACACTGAACCCTAAGTTGCCCCCGATGGCAAGCTAGCACCTTGCATGCAGCTCTGCTCCAATTGGTGTGTGAGTGTGTCTCATTTGTAAGTCGCTTTGGATAAAAGCGTCTGCTAAATGAATAAATGTAAATGTAAGTTCATGCTCATGTGTGTTTTCGCGTCGATTTTGCCTAGCAAGTCATAATGTGTGTAAATGTCTGATTAATCTTGTATGTGTATAGGATGTGTTCGGGTGAGTTAATGAACCCGCTAGTAAAGCGCTTCAGTTTACCGCTTGCTTTCTAGATTCTTCAAAAAACACACATGATGCACACGTATTTGATCACTTATGAATGTTATAGCAGCGATAAAGACGTTATGTAGCTAACTAACTAGCTCACCGTACGTTATTGCATTTTTTTTTAGAAGTCTTTTTAGGCTAGGCAGTTACACGTGACCAGGCATCATGTTTCGTGTGCTTTACATGCCCAGTGGGATAGATAATGAATAAACGTGTCATGCAGATCAGAGTAATAAGAAAAAAATAGAAGAACCACTTGGTGTAACCAGGAGTCACATCGAAGCAGGGTTCAAAATCTCTGTGACATGAACCGCGCCCTGTTTTCAGATCACTAACGGACCCCTATCGGGCTCGAGGAAGCGGCCGTCGGAGGGCAACTACGAGAAGGAGAAGGACGTGTGCATCCAGCTGTTTGACCACTGGTCCGAAGCCGATCAGGTGGAGTTTGTGGAGCATCTGATATCACGCATGTGTCATTATCAGCACGGCCACATCAACTCCTACCTAAAACCCATGCTCCAGAGGGACTTCATCACGGCGCTGCCAGGTATACAACATGTGCACGCACACACGGGCATTTGATGCACTTTGTATATGGATTTTATTCTAGTAAGATTTTGACCACATATGTGTACAACTGTGAAGGAGGGAAAGAAAGGATTTAGGAGACTTTAGGTTTTGATTGTATCGAGTGTGGCTTTCACTTCTCTTCATTTTGTTACTACTATCGGTCATTGAACTATGTAAAGGTGCACACACATACACACGTTTAGCAGAACTTCTAAAAGCTGTTCGTACTTTTCCAGGGATTAAAATCTCACACGCAGATTACACAGCCTGGGTGATATGAGCATATAATGAACATATAATGATCACAAAACTCCGACACTAGCTGTAATAGGAAAAGTCAGTTAGTACTCGATAACTGACTAGGCGTTTGAGACACGATTATACCTGAGGGCGCAGTGTCACATGGTGCTGTACTGATCCCGCTATTTACTGTGGTGTTGCACCAGTTAATTTCTGATGCGACGCTCCAGGTGATCACGGGATATGTGCGGCAGCCATCTTGGGTACGTATACAAGTAGGTATAGGCAAGTGTAACTAAGCTTTTATAGGTGTAAAGGTGCTATAAGTGAACGTGTGACTGAAGTTAAACCAACCCTGGTTTTCGTACCTGTGTTTCTTCTGTGTGTGTGTGTGATGCAGCTCAAGGTCTGGACCACATAGCAGAGAACATCCTGTCGTTCCTGGACGCACGCTCGCTGTGTTCGGCCGAGCTGGTGTGTAAGGAGTGGCAGCGCGTCATTTCGGAGGGAATGCTGTGGAAGAAGCTGATAGAGCGCATGGTGCGAACCGACCCGCTCTGGAAAGGCCTCTCTGAGAGACACCAGTGGTGAGGCGTCACGGCGACGCGCTTTCTCCGTCGCTCCACACATCTCCAAACGTCACGTACGATAAGATTCACTCTGGTTAAACCAGCCTTCAGTGTAGCGTGCAAACAAAACGAGACGCTCACCTGTGCATCGTGTGCATTGCGTACAGTCAATTAATGTTAGTGCAGATGTAGTGAAATGAAAGTGCAACGCACCTCCAAATTACTGCAATTTAACCACAACCAAAAAAAAAAAGCTGATTTCTGTTGCTGTCGAGGCTGTTTGTGATACAGGGGTATAAATATATCAAGAATACGTATACAGTGAGGGAAAAAAGTATTTGATCCCCTGCTGATTTTGTACGTTTGCCCACTGATAAAGAAATGATCAGTGTATAATTTTAATGGTAGGTTTATTAGAACAGTGAGAGACAGAATAACAACAAAAACATCCAGAAAAACGCATGTAAAAATGTTATAAATTTATTTGCATTTTAATGAGGGAAATAAGTATTTGACCCCCTCTCAATAAGAAAGATTTCTGGCTCCCAGGTGTCTTTTATACAGGTAATGAGCTGAGATTAGGAGCACACTCTTAAAGGGAGTGTTTGTTACCTGTATAAAAGACACCTGTCCACAGAAGCAATCAATCAATCAGATTCCAAACTCTCCACCATGGCCAAGACCAAAGAGCTCTCCAAGGATGTCAGGGACATGTAGGCTACAAGACCATTGCCAAGCATCTTGGTGAGAAGGTGACAACAGTTGGTGCGATTATTGGCAAATGGAAGAAACACAAAAGAACTGTCAATCTCCCTCGGCTTGGGGCTCCATGCAAGTTCTCACCTCGTGGAGTTGCAATGATCATGAGAACAGTGAGGAATCAGCCCAGAACTACACGGGATGATCTTGTCAATGATCTCAAGGCAGCTGGGACCATAGTCACCAAGAAAACAATTGGTAACACACTACGCCATGAAGGACTGAAATCCTGCAGCGCCCCTGCTCAAGAAAGCACATATACATGTCCGTCTGAAGTTTCCCAATGAACATCTGAATGATTCAGAGGACAACTGGATGAAAGTGCTGTGGTCAGATGAGACTAAAATGGAGCTCTTTGGCATCAACTCAACTCGCTGTGTTTGAGAAGGAGGAGGAATGCTGCCTATGACCCCAAGAACACCATCACCACCGTCACACATGGAGATGGAAACATTATGCTTTGGGGGTGTTTTCTAAGGGGACAGGACAACTTCACCGCATAAAAGGGATGATGGGAGGGGCCATGTATTGTCAAATCTTGGGTGAGAACCTCCTTTCCTCAGCCAGGGCATTGAAAATGGGTCGTGGATGGGTATTCCAGCATGACAATGACCCAAAACACACGGCCATGGCAACAAAGGAGTGGCTCAAGAAGTACATTAAGGTCCTGGAGTGGCCTAGCCAATCTCCAGACCTTAATCCCATAGAAAATCTGTGGAGCGAGCTGAAGGTTCGAGTTGCCAAACATCAGCCTCGAAACCTTAATGACTTTGAGAAGATCTGCAAAGAGGAGTGGGACAAAATCCCTCCTGAAATGTGTGCAAACCTGGTGGCCAACTACAAGAAAAAACACCTCTGTGATTGCCACCAAGTCATGTTTTGCATAGGGGTCAAATACTTATTTCCCTCATTAAAATGCAAATCAATTTATAAGATTTGTGACATTTTTTTAAAATTATTTTTATTCTGTCTCTCACTGTTCCAATATACCTACATTTAAATTTATTCATTTAGCAGACGCTTTTATCCAAAGCGACTTACAAATGAGACACACTCACACACCAATGGGAGCAGAGCTGCATGCAAGGTGCTAGCTTGCCATCAGGGGCAACTTAGGGTTCAGTGTCTTGCCCAAGGACACTTCGGCATGGGATCACCCGGGCCGGGATTCGAACCACCAACCCCACGATTAGTGGATTAGTGGACGACCCGCTCTACCGACTGAGCCACAGCCGCCCCTTAAACCTACCTTTAAAATTATACACTGATGATTTCTTTGTCAGTGGGCAAACGTACAAAATCATCAGGGGATCAAATACTTTTTTTTTTATCCCACTGTATATATTAATCGAATTTAAAAATAAAATTCCATAGAATATGGATTGTTTTTAAATGCATTAAAGGATTAGATTTATAATAACGGTATCACAAATTAATTGTTAGCTTGGCTTCCATTGTCTTCTTAGCCACATTGTAAACAGTGTTTCTCAATTAAGACGGATACCTTTTAAAAAGTTTTCCCGAGAACAGATGAACTCTACTGTCTGATCTGCAGCTTTTAGTCAGGTGGTTTTTATTTCCACATGAACGAGTCTGATGTGGTTTTTGCTTTCAGCCACAGTTTCGCCTGAGAACTCGGCACGTCGACGTAGTTGTTTGTGACTGTTTCTCGCCTCGTGGTACGCTTTACCGAGAAGGTGACCGTGTTTCTCTCTTACAGGGAGAAGTACTTATTCAAGAACCGCACTACAGAAGTTCCGCCAAACTCCTACTACCGATCTCTATACCCCAAAATCATTCAGGACATCGAGGTGAGCCCAGGACCGCCATGTTAGTCAGCTTGAGTAGTGCGGTGTCTGATGAATTTCCTATTAATTAATTACTTAATTAATTAAATAGCATGCTTAAGTATTCGTCCCTTCATTCATTCACAACTTCTAATGCTGTCTGTTTAAATTATTAAATTATTTAGTTTGGTGATTTTTTGTTTATTCGTTTCCTTCATTCATTTAAGTGCTAGTTATTTATTGCAGTTTTGCTTATTTATTTCGTTGAACTTATTTATTTTGTCGATTTGCGTTTAATTAATTTGTGCGCTCATTTAGACGTTATTCATTTGGTTTTATTTGTAGATTTTGTTTATTAATAGTAAATAAAAACACTAAATGTGTGTTGTAAATCAGCAGATGAAGTTAAATGAAATAAATAAATTGTAATAAATAACTAGCATTTAAATGAATGAACTAAACAAACGGCTCAATAAATACATTTGAATGAAATTAAAAAAAAAAGTTGTAAGAAATGGAGCATTTAAAAGTATGAATTAATTAATAAGTAAGCTAAAATCATTAAACAAAGAATTAATCAATAAATATATAACACAGAGATTTTTATTCATTTATTTCATTCAGGTTTTTAAAATGTTTTATTTATTAGTCTTTTATTTGTTTGAAATAGTTTTTCTTATTCAACCTCACCACCTTTTTACACCAGGCAAATATTATTTCAAACACATGTCTTAAGTGTTTAAACGACTTATTTGTTTGTTCGGTGAGCAGTTGAGCCCATTAGAAAACCCAGTGGGCGGGTAACAACGTATATAAATAAGAACCACGTCCTTTTTCCATTTTTCTGTCTCACGATGTGTGCAGAAGTATAAATACGCCTTAAAATATAAAAAAGCAAGACATGTCAGATTCAGTTACTTTTACTAAAACAAATGAAGGAGAAAATCTGAAATATTTCTCCCAAACAGTTCAAACATGAAATGATTGCAGTGATGTATTATTAATTAATTAATAATTTCCTGTCTCCAGACCATCGAGGCGAACTGGCGCTGTGGACGACACAACCTTCAGAGGATCCAGTGCCGGTCTGAGAACAGTAAAGGAGTCTACTGCCTCCAGTACGACGACGACAAGATTATCAGCGGCCTCCGAGACAACTCCATCAAGGCATGTAACAATAATAATAATAATAATAATAATAATAATATTAATATTAATAGTAGTAGTAGTAATAATCTCATCAGGAATTAGGGTTACCACTCAGAACCTCTCCACTATTTTGATCACTGCCGATGCTGGGTGCAGCCATGTTGATTTGGCGTCACTTGCTGAACTCCGAGATAAGGAGTCCGTCCTGAGTAGAAATTCCTAGTTGAGGGGGTGTTTGTTTGTTTATTTGGTTTTTCCTAGACACAGCATTGATCTGACCTAATGACTAGTAACGGTGACCTGTTATGAAAAAGTAACGAACCTCAAATCCAAGCAGCAAATGAAAAAAACGAATCTTGGTAATAAAGCTGGCTAGTTTGTTGAGTTCAGGATTCTATGCATTCGGTAGCTGGTTAATGCTATTTAAAGACATGCATGTTAGGCTGATTGGCGTGTCTAAAAGTGTCCATAGTGTATGAATGTGTGTATGTGATTGTGCCCTGCGATGGACTGGCACTCTGTCCAGGGTGTACCCCGCCTTGTGCCCGATGCTCCCTGGGATAGGCAAAACAGGGGCTGTAAAAAGGGTCTAAGCTGATTTTGATGATGTCAGAGTTGTTTTCGTTGGTGAGGTAGTGTTGAATAGATGTTGGGTGTGATATCCGTGTTGATATGTCAAGTGCGATGTTCGGGTAGGTACAGCCGCATGTTGATTTTAACCAAGGAAAGATGTTGATTTGGATGAATTGTTGAGCTAAAATGCGTGTGTGTGTGTGTGTGTGTATGTTCAGATTTGGGATAAGCAGTCTTTGGAGTGTTTGAAGATTCTGACAGGACACACGGGGTCAGTGCTGTGTCTGCAGTACGACGAACGAGTCATCGTTACCGGCTCCTCAGACTCCACAGTCAGGTTTGTGTCGTTTCATTTCTCTCTCCCACGGTAACCCATCCATTTTTCTGTTTCTACTCCTGTCTGTTTCACTTCTGTCCACTTTTTTCACCTTCATGCCCAGCTGTGGCGTAGTTCGAGCTACACGAGCGGTGCTGACTTTGCCTCTCCCCAACTCTCTTGCCCACAGGGTGTGGGACGTGAACTCGGGCGAGGTGCTGAACACGCTGATCCACCACAACGAGGCAGTGCTGCACCTGCGGTTCTGCAACGGCTTAATGGTGACCTGCTCCAAAGACCGCTCCATCGCCGTGTGGGACATGGCCTCGCCTACCGATATCAGCCTGCGCCGCGTGCTCGTCGGTCACAGGGCCGCCGTCAACGTGGTCGACTTTGATGACAAGTACATTGTCTCTGCCTCTGGAGACCGTACCATCAAGGTGAGTGCCGTGAGCACTTCTTTAATCTAAATATATGGGATGGAAGGAACTTGATCAGCATTTAAGCTGTTAATAAGAAGTTGGTGCGTGATTTTGTATTACAGGAGAAATTATTCTATAGTGCCATCTGTCAAATATGAAAATTTACAGCCATGAGTAATGTGCCAAAAAAAGTTCCAGTAAACGAGGCTGAAATGCACAGAAGCCACACCTCCTTCCCTTGGACTGGTAAAGAGACTATGCTAATCAGTTCCTGTAAAGAAGGCATGGTCACACCTCCTTCACTGGCACTGACACAGAAGCCACGCCTCCTTTACAAGAAATGACAGCGAAACCCTTGATGATGTTTTAAAGTGCCCCAGAAATCACAAATTGTTCTTTCAGTTTTTTTTGTTTGTTTTTTCCTTCCTGCACTTTTAGTACGAGAAAACAATTCTCTTTACTTATCTGCTGCGTGGGCGGGGTGTATACCGAATGCTGTTGTGTAAATAAGTGGATCATTCCTACACGCCACCATGCTGACTTCATGTTTCAAAAGGAAATACTTCAACATAAAGAATCGAATCGTGACTCTGAAGGCATTTCATGAGGACTTCAAATATTAAACCCTAGTTACAGAGATGCAAGTGTTTATTAGACGCACTTGATATCTCTCATCACTGTTAAGTCTATTACACCATTTTGATACTGTTCATGTCTTTAAAACAAATCCTTATTTTTATTTTAAGGCTGCTTTTTGCGTTTGTTTGTAAAAGAACCGAAGAGCAAGACCATTATGCTTCATGTCCAGCTGAGGGCGCTGTAGAGCAGCTGAATTTACGATCCTGAGTCCGCGGAGACTCTTTAGAGTTGAGTTCTGCCAGACTGCAGCGTATCGGTTCACCTCAGCTGGAATCGCGCTCCGTCTCCCTGCCCGTGTCTCCCAGACTCTGGATTTTTCAGCCAGTCAGGATTCCAGGAACGCAAGTCCCTGGGAAAGCCGCCAAATCGTCCTGCATAGGGGGAGGGGGGAGGAAGAAAAAACATAGTGATTCCATCCTCTGAAAACATTCTGCAAATAATAAGGCAGGGCTGTGTGTGTGTGTGTGTCACATGATCCAGCATTGCATAAGACCAGCATTTAAGAATTAATAATGAGGCTCAATGAGACGAGGTGATCAGTGGGTTAAAGTTTAGCTTTCTGCCTCTGTAGGTGTGGAGCACGAGTACCTGCGAGTTTGTACGCACTCTGAATGGCCACAAGCGAGGAATCGCCTGCCTACAGTACAGAGACCGGCTCGTGGTTAGTGGCTCTTCGGACAACACCATCAGGTGTGTGTGTGTGTGTGTAAATAAATAAATTACTTATTATGTTTAATGTTCGGTGTTTAATCTGGCTGTCCATCTCACCCTGTCAATTTGTGTGTAATGAAATCATGTTTGGTAGAAATGCACCGTCTGTGCTTGCTCAGGAGTGAATTTAATGAGTCCTCCTCTCTTTGTTTGTTTATTTATTTATCGTCTTCAGGCTATGGGATATCGAGTGTGGCGCCTGTTTGCGGGTTTTGGAAGGGCACGAGGAGCTGGTGCGCTGCATTCGCTTCGACAACAAGCGGATAGTCAGCGGCGCCTATGACGGGTAAGAACCGCCCGGAGAACTGTGCGTCCTTATTAATGTGACGACTAGGCGTTCAGTGTGACACTTTATTTGATTTATTTATTTATTAATTTCTTTAAGAAATCGAGGAGATCCGTTCTGAACACACATTTTAACCCATATTCATTCTGAACTTTAATAGCTAAACGCTCCCTCGAAATACAGTGGTGTGAAAAAGTGTTTGCCCCCTTCCTCATTTCCTGTTCCTTTGCATGTTTGTCACACTTAAGTGTTTCGGAACATCAAACCAATTTAAACAATAGTCAAGGACAACACAAGTAAACACAAAATGCAATTTGTAAATGAAGGTGTTTATTATTAAAGGTGAAAAAAAATCCAAACCATCATGGCCCTGTGTGAAAAAGTGATTGCCCCCCCTTACTATAACTGTGGTTGTCCACACCTGAGTTCAATTTCTCTAGCCACACCCAGGCCTGATTATTGCCACACCTGTTCACAATCAAGGCATCACTTAAATAGGAGCTGCTTGACACAGTAAGGTCCACCAAAAGATCCTTAAAAGCTACACATCATGCCGAGACCCAAAGAAATTCAGGAACAATTGAGAGAAAGTAATTGAGATCTATCAGTCTGGAAAGGGTTATAAAGCCATTTCCAAAGCTTTGGGAATCCAGCGAACCACAGTGAGAGCCATTATCCACAAATGGCGAAGACATGGAACAGTGGTGAACCTAAACGCTCCCTCGAAATACATCAACGAAAATATTTATTACGAGTCCTGTTCTCAAAGATGGCCGCCTCCATACTATAACGTTCCAGCCTTGGGCTCCACTAAGTTTTGGGATAGTTTATACGGTGCAGTGACGTCTGTGTGACCTCACTGAACGTGATTTTTCAATTTGTTCGCTGTCGACTTGCTCAGGACGCATCTGTTTGTGGTGAAGCTCAGGTAAATTGCTAGCACGTTTCAAGAAGCAGGTTCTGCAAAACCGAGGTATGAGCAACAGCTGTCAAGTTAATTTAGGCGAATTAGATTTAAATGGAATAAACGAAGGGTGATGAGAAGGCAATACGCATGCCTGGTGCTCGTTAGGGTCGAAGCTGCAGCGACGAGAAGAATGAAACGTCAGACGTGATGGCTTGTCCGATAAGATTTCGAATAGTCTGCACGGAAAGTAAATGAAATGTCGCTGAATATTTTTCTTTTACAGTATTGTCAGAAACGCCCGTGTACGTGGTGCTGAGAATTGTGTGTGTGTGATTTTGTGTAGAAAAATTAAAGTATGGGACCTGCAGGCTGCATTGGATCCACGCGCTCCTGCCAGCACTCTGTGTCTGCGAACACTGGTGGTGAGTCACCTCAGGACACACACACTAATTCACTCATACACACTCATACTCTCATGCTGCTTTACTTATTTATTTATTTTTTTTTATCTCATCCGTGACCTACATGTCCTCATCTGCTAAGTGATGAACTCCTCATCAAAGTGCAGAGCAGAGACAGCTACTTGAACTAAGATGGATAAGTGTGTGTGTGTGTTTGAAGGAGCACTCGGGCCGTGTGTTCCGGCTGCAGTTTGACGAGTTCCAGATCATCAGCAGTTCCCATGACGACACCATCCTCATCTGGGATTTCTTGAACGTGTCTGCTAACGGACAAATGGAAGGGCGGTCGCCATCACGCACGTATACGTACATATCCAGATAGCAGGTAATGAAACACACACGTCGTGCCCTCTGCTGTCTGATACGAATAGAGATGAATAGACTCCTGCTCTACTGCATTATACTCAAGTGTGTGTGTGTGTGTGTTTTGAACAGGGCGGCCCTGGAAGCGTGCGGAGTGTGTGAGCGTGTGCGCGCGGGGACGGTCCTGATGACCGAGTCTCTGTGGTTAAGTGTGCCAGGATCAGAGGTCGAGGAACGCCACCCCCCTGTCCTCCTCCCCTCACCCCACCGTTCTCTCTCTCTCTCGCTCTCTCTTTTACTCTTCTTCTCTTCTCTTTTTTTATTTTTTTAGATAAATTCTGACCCCTTCTTGAACACACACGTGCGAATGCACACCTGAGCAACCCTCTCTGCTGAGTAGGAGGAAGAGAAGATGGAGAGAGTGGTACACCACTGAGAACGAGTTCACAGCTCCGCCCTTAGAGCAGGCCTAGCCCCGCCTCCGGGCCCAAGGACTATTTCTCTTGATATTTTTTTTTTTCTCTTTTTTTTTTTTTTTATTTTATTTTTTTTTTTTTATTGTTTATTTTTTTGGTTGGGGGAAAAAAATAATCAGTGGAAGTGAATCTTCCGTGAGGACCGTGTTTGCATGAATGAATGATGGGACTGTAAAAGATGGTCAAGCCTTGTTTCTGTCTTTTTTTATTATTATTATTATTTTTTTTTAATGCTGCATTCCTTTTTCTTTTTTGGAAATTGGATCAGCTTTGTTATGCTTCTTTTGTGGTGACGTACTAATAC
>JAFFST010051792.1:5378-28406 GCA_022414735.1 Noturus placidus | reverse complement strand
TTCTTTTTTTTTTTTTTTTTTTTGCCCCTTCCTGGTTTACAGTGTGAACATTTGTGTTAGAAAAACCGAAACTTACGCGAGGAGAAGTGGAGGGAGGACGGAGCGCATCGCCGCGGTCGCTCCAAAAGCTGATCGTTTCCAGAAACGGAACCTCCAGTTGCATCGATCCGGTTCGTAGCGCGTCCGTCTTCATGACATGGAGAACCGAAAACAAGCTGCGGGTTTAGATATGCGCGGAGGAACGTGGGAGATGCCAACCTGACAACCTGCAGTGGATGGAAGGAGAAGGACTAGGGGCGGGGCGCGCACACGGCCGGATGAGGGATGAGGGGCGGGGCGTGTTCCCGACATGGGTGATGCGATTTACCGTGAATACCGGTATCATCACTGAGAAGCAGACTGCAGCAACACAAATTCTACTAGGAAACCCAGATCTAACAGAGGCTGAGATTACACACGATCTTCTCTAGGAGTAACTTTCCTTCTTCATTTTAAACACTTCAAACAATTTCAAGAAAGGAATATAGAAAAAAAATAAATAAATAAATCAAGACACCGACTGCTCAGAAAAAAATAAAGGAAAAACCAAGGGAAAATGAAAGAACAATAAATAAAGAAAGAAAGAATGAAAGAAAAAAGAATCAAGACAATGCCTGCTTGAAGAAAGAGAGAAGGTTAGAAAGAAAGATAAAGAAAGAAAGAAAGAAAGAAAGAAAGAAATAATCAAGACAATGTCTGCTCCATGAAAGAAAGATAGAAAGATAGAAAGAAAGAAAGCAAAAAAGATATCAAGAAAGAAATAAAGAAAGAAGAATCAAGACAATGCCTGCTTGAAGAAAGAAAGTTAGAAAGAAAGAAAGAAAGAAAGAAAGAAAGAAAGAAAGAGAGAAAGAAGAATGAAAGATAAAAATGAATCAAGACAATGTCTGTTTGAAGAAATAAAGAAAGTTAGAAAGAAAGAAAGAAAGAAAGAAAGAAAGAATCAAGACAATGCCTGCTCCATGAAAGAAAGATAGAAAGAAAGAAAGCAAAAAGATATAAAGAAAGAAATAAAGAAAGAAGAATCAAGACAATACCTGCTTGAAGAAAGAAAGAAGGTTAGAAAGAAAGAAAAAAAGAAAGAAAGAAGAATGAAAGATAAAAATGAATCAAGACAATGCCTATTTGAAGAAATAAAGAAAGTTAGAAAGAAAGAAAGAAAGAAAGAATCAAGCCAATGCCTGTGTAAGAAATAAAGAAAGTTAGAAAGAAAGAAAGAATCAAGACAATTCCTGCTCCATGAAAGAAAGATATAAAGAAAGAAGGAAAGAAAGCAAGCAAGAAATATATAAAGAAAGAAAGAAAGAAAGAAAGAAAGAAAAAGAACCAAGACAATGCCTGCTTGAAGAAAGAAAGAAGAAAGAAAGAAAGAAAGAAAGAAGAATGAAAGAAAGAAAGAATCAAGACAATGCCTCTTTCAAGAAAGAAAGAAAGAAAGAAAGAATCAAGACAATGCTTGCTTAAAGAAAGAAAGAAAGAAAGAAAGAAATGAAGAAGGAAAGAAACTGTAGTAAGAAGGCCCATTAGGACGGTGTTTTTGTGCACGAGATTAAGGCTAACAGAGATTAAGCGTGATTATCCGTATGAGTTACCTTCCTTCTCTTTTTAAACACTGCTTGAAAGCAGTTTTTCGGAGTTAGGGAGTGAGAAAGGTGAAACTCTATTAAAATAATGGCAAAATAGAAAAGAGAGTATGAGGGAGGTATGTAAGCAAAGAGCAATTCCAAAATGAACATTTGTCTGGGACTTTGGCAACACTGTCGTTTCGGCCTTCTCTGAATTCTGCAGAACCGCAGACAGGCAGTGTAACCTTCCCTTGTACCCCACATCCAGAGCAGAGTGTGTGTGTGTGTGTGTGTGTGTGTGTTTGAGAGAGAGGGGGAGAGAGAAAGAGAGAGAGAGAGAGAGAGAGAGAGAGAGAGAGAAAGAGAGAGAGAGAGAGAGAGGTGCACATTAATGGAGCTCCATCTTGCTTGCCAGCACTGAAAGGCCTCAATGCGCCATGTCACATTTCCTCTCTGGTCGTATTGTATTGTGGATCGTCCCCTGGACCTCACTGCAACATAAACATTCTATAGGATCCAGAGACAAACTCTAATCTCTCTGGTATTTCAGTGAAGCAGACTCAAGATAACTGCACAGTTAAAGAGTCATAACATTCCTGCACAAATGTAATACTCTAAAGACAAGGTGCTGTGAAAAGATATATCGAGGGGAGGAGAAAGCTGTCAGACACTTTTAGACACTGGGAGAAACTACGACAACTGTGAGACATTGAGAGAGCTGTGAGATACCGTGAGCCACTATGAGACACTGTGAGACACTGTGAAATGATGTAACACATAGCAAAAGCTGTGAGACACTGGGAAACACTACGACAACTGTAAGACATTGAGAGAGCTGTGAGAGACAGTGTGTGACACTGAGAGAGCTGTGGGACAATGTTAGACACTCTGAGATACTGTCATACACAAACAACATTGAGACACTGTGAGATACTGTTAGACATGGTGAGAGCTTTGAGAGCTGTTAGACACTCGAGATACTCAGATTCTGTTAGACACTGAGAGCTGTTAGACAATCTGAGATACTCAGATTCTGTTAGATACTGAGAGCTGTTAGACACTCTGAGATACTCAGATACTGTTAGACACTGAGAGCTGTTAGACACTCTGAGATACTCAGATACTGTTAGACACTGAGAGCTGTTAGACACTCTGAGATACTCAGATACTGTTAGACATTGAGAGCTGTTGGACACTGAGATACTCAGATACTGTTAGACTTTGAGAGCTGTTAGACACTGAGATCCTCAGATACTGTTAGACTTTGAGAGCTGTTAGACACTGAGATCCTCAGATTCTGTTAGACACTGAGAGCTGTTATACACTCTGGGATACTCAGATTCTGTTAGACACTGAGAGCTGTTGGACACTCTGAGATACTCAGATTCTATTAGACACTGAGAACTGTTAGACACTCTGGGATACTCAGATTCTGTTAGACACTGAGAGCTGTTGGACACTCTGAGATACTCAGATTCTGTTAGACACTGAGAGCTGTTAGACACTCTGAGATACTCAGATTCTGTTAGACACTGAGAGCTGTTAGACACTCTGAGATACGCAGATACTGTTAGACATTGAGAGCTGTTGGACACTGAGATACTCAGATACTGTTAGACTTTGAGAGCTGTTAGACACTGAGATCCTCAGATTGTGTTAGACACTGAGAGCTGTTAGACACTCTGAGATACTCAGATACTGTTCGACATTGAGAGCTGTTAGACACTCTGAGATACTCAGATACTGTTAGACATTGAGAGCTGTTAGACACTCTGAGATACTCAGATACTGTTAGACATTGAGAGCTGTTGGACACTCTGAGATACTCAGATACTGTTAGACACTGAGAGCTGTTAGACTTTCTGGGATACTCAGATACTGTTAGACACTGAGAGCTGTTAGACACTCTGAGATACTCAGATACTGTTAGACACTGAGAGCTGTGAGACACTATGAGACACAAAAAAGAAAGAAACTGACATCCTTTCCTTCTTTGTATCAAAGGAAAAACAAACTCATGACATTCCCTCTCCCAAAAAAGATAGAAAAAAGGAAGAAAGAGAAAAAGGTAATTATGACATTCTCTGTCTCCAGAAAAAGAATAAAAGAAAAAACACATTTTACTTTTAATGTGTCATGTCTGAATCACTTTTTTATTAGATTTTTTGTGCGTCTTTGATCTGTAACTGAGATTGGTACTGCTGCACCAAAGCAGTACTGTTGTGTAGGTCTGAATGAAGTGTGTGAGAGAGCGAGAGAGCACGAGAGAGAGAGAGAGGGGCAGAGAGAGAGAGCAGCCGTGTTCTCTGCATAGTTTACCTTTTCTCTCAATGGAGTCAGTCTCACCTCTCGTGTCTCAAGTATGCACACTCATTTTTCTCCGGTCATTTCTCACTGAGATGTGTCCAAGTTGAGAGTTTTCAGACAAAATAGGAGTGTCTCCCCCTTCTGTTTGTCTCCCTCTGTCTCGCTCGCCCTCTTCCTCTTGGCTCATCTTCCCTCTTTCCAGACTTTGAAGGGAGCTCAGGCTTCTAATATAAGACAGGTCCCTACCACAACAAAGGAGGCAACGTTGACTTTGAATAAACACTTTCTCCTTTTTTTTTATCCCTCCTCCCTGTCTGTCCCCCTCCACTCCCATTTTTCCCCTCTCTGTGTTATTTTGCTTTTGGCTCTGTTGCGAAGTATGTGCACTTGTTATGTGTTCTCCATGGTAGCCAGGCTTCTGGAATAGATTAGGCCGGGAAAGAATGGGGGAAGCAGGGTAGGGGTGTAGGGGTGGAGGGATGGATGAGGGGAGGGAGAGCAGAGCACTGAACTCGGTAGAGGGAGACAAAGGTGTGGAAGGGATGGCAGAAAGTGTGAAAAGAAGAGATAAATATAGACAGATGGGTGGAAGAAATAATGTGAACAGCTGAATAAACGTGTGGAAAAGTGTAGGCATGGTAGATGGAAGGATTGAGAGAGAGAGAGCAAATCAGTGTAGGAGCCGCTCAGCATCATTACTAGGATTTTGACCATCAAACCATCAAGAGAACCCATTTAGGAAACTCAGAACTCTCCAAAGAAGCCTTAAGGAACTCATGGATGATTTTTTAAATAGCTACAGTGGGCAATGGCGACTTGGCGGTTAAAGCTCTGGGTTACGGATCAGAAGGTCGGGGGGCTCAAGTCCCTGCTCTGCCAGGCTGCCACTGTTGGGCCCTCGAGCAAGGCCCTTAACCCTCTCTGATCCAGGACCACTGTATCATAGCTCACCTTGATCTCTGACCCCAACTTCCTAACATGCTGGGGTATGCGATGAAATGAATTTCACTGTTCTGAAATGTATATGTGATTAATAAAGACTCACTATCATTACATCTAGAGGTCAATTTTTATTGTAGAAATGCCAACCAAGCCTAATTTACTCATAAACAGACATACAGGTTAGAAAAAAAAGGAATAAAGAAAAAAGAGAAAGAATTGAGACCCCCACTCCTGAAAAAGTAAGTAAGAAAGGAAATAAAAAAGAATTGACATTCCCACTCCTGACAAAATCAAAGATATAAAAAAAACAACAATGAAGAAAAATGTAAAGCAAGAATTGATACTCGCTTTCCAGAGAAAAAAAAATGAAGACACCACACTTCTAAGAAAGAAAGAAAGAAAGAAAGAATTGAGACATTCACACTCCTAAGACAGAAAAAAGAAAGAAGCATTGAAGAAAAATTGAAAGAGAGAAAGAGACACTCCTACTCCTGAGACTGAAAAAAGAAAGAAAGACAGAAAAGGGAAACAAACAGAAAAAAAACAAAGCACCCCAGTTTAAGAAAGAAAGAAACAATTGACATTCCCTTTCCTGAACAAGAACAGATGGATGAGAAGAGACAATAAGAGAAGAGACAAGATGAGAAGAGACAAGATGAGAAGAGACAAGATGAGAAGAGAGAAGATGAGAAGAGACGAGATGAGAAGAGACGAGATGAGAAGAGACGAGATGAGAAGAGACAAGATGAGAAGAGACGAGATGAGAAGAGACAAGAAGAGAAGAGACGAGATGAGAAGAGATGAGAAGAGAAGAGACAAGATGAGAAGAGACGAGAAGAGAAGAGACGAGATGAGAAGAGACAAGAAGAGAAGAGACAAGAAGTGAAGAGACAAGAAGAATAGAAGTGAAGAGACAAGATGAAAAGAGACGAGAAGAAAAGAGACAAGATGAGAAGTGACAAGAAGAGAAGAGATGAGAAGAGATGAGATGAGAAGTCACAAGAAGAGAAGAGACAAGATGAGAAGAGACAAAATGAGAAGAGACAAGATGAGAAGAGACAAGAAGAGAAGAGACGAGATGAGAAGAGACGAGAAGAGAAGAGACGAGATGAGAAGAGACAAGAAGAGAAGAGACAAGAAGTGAAGAGACAAGAAGAATAGAAGTGAAGAGACAAGATGAAAAGAGACAAGAAGAGAAGAGACGAGATGAGAAGAGATGAGAAGAGAAGAGACAAGATGAGAAGAGACAAGATAAGAAGAGACGAGATGAGAAGAGATGAGAAGAGAAGAGACGAGATAAGAAGAGACAAGAAGAGAAGAGACGAGATGAGAAGAGAAGAGAAGAGAAGAGAAGAGAAGAGAAAAGACGAGACGAGATGAGAAGAGACGAGATGAGAAGAGATGAGAAGAGAAGAGACTCCCTCTCCAGAGAAAGACAGGAACACAAAAGGAAAATGAAGACACCCCAACTGTTCAGAAAGAAAGAAAGAAGTTAGATACAGCAGCTTCCAAACAAGCCAGAAAGAAGAAAAGTTACATGAAAATGTTTGTGTTAATGTGTGTGTGTGTGTGTGTGTGTGTGTGTGTATGTATGTGCGAGTGTGTGTGTGTGTGTGTGTATGTGCGAGTGTGTGTGTGTGTATGTATGTGCGAGTGTGTGTGTGTGTGTGTGTGTGTGTGTTCTCTGCGGATGAATTCCATTCATTAGATGTAAGACATATTGTTCTTTGGTGTTCTGTGAGAGTGTGTAAGTGGATTATTTCTACACTCTGTGTGTGATATTAAGGTTTAGACTCGATGCTTCTGTCTGTAATCTCCAAAATCCTATTGCACTCTCCGGGTTGTGGCTGTGCGCTTGGCCACTTCCTCAGCGCGCAACAGAACATGGTGAGCTGTCATCGCCCTCCACCCCGCTGCCCTTTTACTCTCCTCTGTGATGGCTGGCTTTAAAAAAAAAAAACCCCAAACCCACAAGTCTCCTTCCTCTCAGCTGGCAGGACAGCGTTACCTCAGCCAGACGACTCACAAGTACATAAATGGGCATTCTCGGTGCCTTTTTCTTTTCGTTGTTGCGGTATTCTCGTGTGTGTGTGTGTGTGTGTGTGTGTGTGTGTGTGTGTGTGTGTGGTCAAAGTGTGCACATAAGGGACCTGCACCAGAATGTGATCCTGGCAACTATTTTTTCTGTCATGTGAAAAGCAAATGGTTCCACTTTTGCATGACTAATAGTCAGTAATGTTCCTTTGTGGAAAGAAAAAAAAAAAAGAAGAAAAAAAGAGTTAAACATTCAAGCTGGATTGGCGTGAGTTCCTCAAAGCTCCTGACGCGCCAGCCAACTGTCATTCAAGTCCAATTTGGCCTGAGGACTAATGGCACACACACACATTGTTCACGAGCTGGAACGACGTCCAGATCCAAATCAAATTCGTATTAATAAGAATAAAAATATTCATAATAATAAATAAGGAGGGCGGTTGGACCCAGGAAAGCCGCCAAAAGCATAATTAGCATAGGATTGAATAATTATTGACTGATTTGATTAAGAAGTTAGCGAGAATGGAACATGGAGACACTGTTCAACGTAGTCACGTGCTCTGTAACGGACATCTGGATGTCTGTAAAAGATAATACAAAACAAAACAACAAAAACATGGGATGAAACAGAACATAAAGAAACCGGGAAATGGGGAAAAAATAAGTGGACTAACTTTTTTTCTCTTTTTTTTTCTTAGATAATCAAATACGAATGTGCTCATGTGTTTTTATCACTAGATCATCCTGGAACACAACACATCCACCTGCACTTGACAAAACAACACATGTGCACTGCATTACAGAGAGAAATGATTTGTTTCTTTCTCTTTATAAACTCTTAAATAAGCTTTTATGAACTGTTAAAGGGTACAGTGGGTGCGTTCACAGTCTGATATGATTCACTGATATTAAAAGACATTTTAAACACAAGCAAGTAAGTTTCCTTTTCAACAACTTCTGAAAAAAAAAAAACATCTTTCCATCAGAGCTCACTATAACTCCACTTTACCTTCCTACCTACCTTCCATTCATTCATTCATTCATTCATTCACCCCTGAGACCTGAAACTCATTCACCCCTGTGAAATATTTGGAACATTCCACGAGTCTCATGTTCAACAGGAAGTTGCATCATCACGAAGAATGTAGGAAGAAGAAAATTAATTGTCCATCCATCCATCCATCTTCAACCGCTTACTCCTGTTCAGGGTCACGGGGAACCTGGAGTCTATCCCAGGGAGCATCGGGCACAAGGCGGGGTACACCCTGGACAGGGTGCCAGTCCATCACAGGGCACAATCACATACACACTCACACACACATTCATACACTACGGACACTTTAGACACGCCAATCAGCCTACCATGCATGTCTTTGGACTGGGGGAGGAAACCGGAGTACCCGGAGGAAACCCCCGACACACGGGGAGAACATGCTCATTCTTTATTCCATACTTCCAGCGATTATTGGGATAATCACTAAATGATTAGATATTGGAAGTAAAGTATTAATAAAAAAGAAATAAAAAAAAGATATTTAATTATTTGAAGTCAATCATTAGACTGCCCTAAATGTCCACATATGTGGATGTTAAGCATAGGAATCCTCGTCTTAGTCTGTCTTGTCTGCATAACCTTTTCAGATGGCTGGAATTCATGTACAAGGGATACATGGCATCACGATCATGAAATCGCCCAAGGGTCACCGTCTTCAGGCTTCGACTTACATGAATACACCAAACCTTGTCACCTGACAGCATCAATCATTGTCTATTCTGTATAAAAGCCCCATCACCAAGCCACTTCTTGAAGTAAACAAACACCAAATGGTGGTGTTTCATTTTGTTAGATGAAGTGAGATGACTGAAAATTATAAATCAACACAAAATCTGCCATGTCACTCAAGCAAACTCCCAATGTCATTTAATCTCAGCTTCTAACATGGCCCTCAAATGACCAGGATCACGCCAAAAGACACACACACACACACACACACACACACACACACACACACACACACCGTTTTAAAGTGAATGGTGCATTTTTGTGGTAAGATGCACTGAATTTACATAATTGCCTGTTAATATTGATGCTTCTTGAGCGTAACATTACATTTAGAGGAATTAAACAAGGCTGTTAGTGGCATACCTCAGCGGCTTCTGCTTATTTGAGAAAGCAGAACCACAGGAAGAACATGTAAACTCCAAACACGGAGCAGAGGCAAGTGCGAGGTAACTGTGCTAACCACTAAGCCACCATGCCTCCCAAATAATAAAGGCTCCCTAATAATTATGACACTAGTATCACATTTTATTTATTTAATTCATTATTATCTAATCATTATCAATCCATAATCAGATGATAATTGTACTATAAACATTACTGCCTTTGCATTTTTGTGTCTTACTTTATTATAATTACTATTATTATTGGGCGGCTGTGGCTCAGTCGGTAGAGCGGGGTGTCCACTAATCCACTAATCGTAGGGTTGGTGGTTCGAATCCTGGCCCGGGTGATCCCATGCCGAAGTGTCCTTGGGCAAGACACTGAACCCTAAGTTGCCCCCGATGGCAAGCTAGCACCTTGGATGGCAGCTCTGCTACCATTGGTGTGTGAGTGTGTCTCATTTGTAAGTCGCTTTGGATAAAAGTGTCTGATAAATGAATAAATGTAATTATTGAGTAATGTTGTCTCCTCAGAGTTTGAGCGTCTCTGGTTCGATCCTGAGTTCAGGTTATTGTCTGTATGTAGCCACATATTTTTTCCTGTTGTATGTACACAGTTTCCTCCATGTTCTCTGGTTTCCTCCTACTGTTCAAATTATTCAGATTATGTATGGTTATGCTAAATTGTCCTAGGTGTGAGTGAGTGTGTGAATGTGTGTGTACTGTACAGGGTATAATGTGTCGGACTTCTGGCATGTGTACAGTGTTACTGGGATCGACTGCAAATCCACCGCGACCCCAATCAGGATAAAGCACTTCCTGATGATGAACAGATTCATTGTTGTTGATGTTGATGTTACTGTAGTCGTTTAATTTCACCTACACAATTCGTATAAAATCTCAGGTAAACAGAACAGAAATAAACCCCTATCTCGTTAGTTTTGCTCCAGGAGATAAGAACATCACTGATATGACAAGTTATAAATAGCCCATGCTTTAAAATTGCTGATAAGATGATGACCTTCTAGTGCTGTTTGAATTGACCTCATAAATCTCCCTCTCACTTTTATCGCAATCTTTCAGTTGATCAGATGGAGAGTTGGTGAGAGTTGGAATTTATCCTCATCATCTCTTCCACTCATCCACGTTCACCTCTTCAGCTCAGTGTTATCTCTCACATTCCTCTTATAATGTGTCTGTGTACCCCTGCTTTCACTCACCTCACAGGGAAACGCGTGTGTGTGTGTGTGTGTGTGTGTGTGTGTGTGTGTGTGTGTGTGTGTGTGTTTAAACCTTCACTTTTGCCAGGAAATCAAGAATAATATCTCACATTTTATCATCATAATGTCTTTGACACTTTTCTCTCTCTGTCACTATGTGAGAGGTTACATGATCCGTGTGTGCTTGTGTGTGTGTGTGTGTGTGTGTGTGTGTGTGTGTGTGGTGTGTTGAGGGCAGTGCCTACATTCCTCTGGCATACTTCACATTCTCCATCAGTCTGTGGCACTCTGCCCCATCTCTGCATTAGAGCAGGATTAAATGATTGGCTCCCATAACACTGCAGGCAAGAGAGCCGTGACTACAAAGCTGAGCAATAGTATTTGCCTCCTCCTAGTGGTGGAACAAAACAAATGCAATTACTCCTAAACTCTCAGAATTAAACAGCATTACTCAAGTGACAAGGAAAGGTACAGTTTAAAGTCCGTCCCCCCCCCCCGAGAGTGTAGCTAAATTATTAATTGTTTATCTGTTTGTGTCTGTTGTTTTATATTCTAAAGGTTTTATTACAATATAATCAATAAAACTATACAAAATATGCACTTGTTCAACATATACACTTCCAAATATCTTCTTCTTCTGTATAATATTTAGAAGCTACACTATATGGTGGGCCAAAAGTATGCGGACACATGACCATGCCCCTGTGCACAAAGCGAGCTCCATGACAACATGGTGTGTTAAATTGTTAAGGATGGATTGAAAGAACTCGAGTGTCTTGACCAAAGACCTGACTTCAACTCCACTGAACACCTTTAGGATGAACTGGAACTAGAGCCTCCTCGACGTCCCAATATCAGTGCCTGACCTCAACCTCACTAACGCTCTTGTAGCTTAACGAACACAAATCCCTACAGCCACGCCCCAAAATCTAGTGGGAAGCCTTCCCAGAAGAGTGGAGCTCATTATAACAGTAAAGGGGGAATAAATCTGAAATGAGATGTTCAATAAGCACATACAGTGATGCTTCAAAGTGTGTGAACCCGTTAGAGTTTTCGACATTTCTGCATAAATATGACCTAAAACGTCAACAGATTTTCACACAAGCCCTAAAAGTAGATATAGAGAACACAAATAGATGTGATGGTCATTGATAAATAAAATATCTGTACTTGGTTCATGTATACAGTGGTGTGAAAAAGTGTTTGCCCCCTTCCTCATTTCCTGTTCCTTTGCATGTTTGTCACACTTACGTGTTTCGGAACATCAAACCAATTTAAACAATAGTCAAGGACAACACAAGTAAACACAAAATGCAATTTGTAAATGAAGGTGTTTATTATTAAAGGTGAAAAAAATCCAAACCATCATGGCCCTGTGTGAAAAAGTGATTGCCCCCCTGAACCTAATAACTGGTTGGGCCACCCTTAGCAGCAACAACTGCAACCAAGCGTTTGCGATAATGTGCAATGAGGCTTTTACAGTGTCCTGGAGGAATTTTGGCCCACTCATTTTTGCAGAATTGTCCTAATTCAGTTACATTAGAGGGTTTTCGAGCATGAACGGCCTTTAATAATAAACACCGTCATTTACAAATTGCATTTTGTGTTTACTTGTGTTGTCCTTGACTATTGTTTAAATTGGTTTGATGTTCCGAAACACTTAAGTGTGACAAACGTGCAAAGGAACAGGAAATGAGGAAGGGGGCAAACACTTTTTCACACCACTGTAGGGGCGCACGGTGGCTTAGTGGGTAGCATGTTTGCTTCACACCTCCAGGGTCTGGGGCTCGAGTCCCACCAGGGCATGTGTGTCTGGAGTTTGCATGTTCTCCCCGTGTGTCGGGGGTTTCCTCCGGGTACTCTGGATTCCTCCCCCAGTCCAAAGACATGTACGGTAGGCTGTTTGGCATGGCCAAAGTGTCCGTAGTGTATGAATGGGTGTGTGAGTGTGTATGTGATTGTGCCCTGCAATGGACTGGCACTCTGTCCAGGGTGTACCCCGCCTTGTGCCTGATGCCTCCTGGGATAGGCTCCAGGTTCCCCGTGACCCTGAAAAAGGAGTAAGCGGTTAAGGATGGATAGATGGATGGTTCATGTATAGAAATTTTGTCTGATATCCTACAAATAAGTATACAGTATAGACTACATATACTATTTGTATATACTGTATATATTAATTCCATGATTTTCTGTACTATAAGAGGAATAAAACACAGTGAGATTGTTCTTATTGGTAAATAAACCACACAAATGGTTATATCCTGTATCTCAGCTAGTGCTAATCTTGAACTGCAGTGTTTTATGATTAAAACAATATTTTTTTTTATATCTTAGATATAGAATATAAATAAGGTCACATATGTTTCAGGGATATGTTTAATTATGAGCAATGAAAAGAGTACAGGTATATAAACAATGCATGGTACAGTTTACGACCCCTTTTTCCTGAGAGAGTGATTGTACTGTATCTTCTGTGGCCTTGCCTGTTGATTGTCCTGTCTACAAACATTTGTTTCTTGAAAAAAATTAAAATAACAAATAAACAAAACATTCAAAAAAAAATGTACTCACATTTGTGACCATTGTCTTGCATGGGATCCATGCAACTTTTTTATTTCCTTTCCTTTTCTGTTAATCTCCTCTTCTTTCCTATACCTTTCCGGCTCGACTCATGGCATTTGCATCCTGCTGAATTTAAACCCTGTGGATGCACACTTACCTAAGCACACTTGTAACTCATATTGATAGCAAAATGGTGTTTTTGTACAATCGTCCTCTCACTTTGACATATTTTTTTAAATCAAATACCTAAATGAAAAGTTTTAATATAAAGTCTGTCGTTTTACCACGTTGTCACTCTCAAGTGATACCAACATGATGCTGTCCACGGTGCTGAAACTGGCACAGCATGGATGACCAAATGGTACTGGGCACGGCTGCTCAAAATTTTTGTAGCTAGGGACCCCTTTAAACTTAAAATACATAAATATCCCTGACCTGTTTAGATTCATTTAATTAAAAATATTGAAATGTGTGCAGCAATTGCAGCAAACAGCAAACACATTATTTATATGTGTCATGTACCATCAGAAAAGGAACTCTGGATTACAGTTCCCAGCAGCCACTGCACCACACCAGCATGTCGCATGATCACCTGCATCTGAACTTCATTCATGTTAACCAGCATTTACGGGTATTTGCACTATAATTTGCAAGGTTGTCTTATTTTGCCATTGTTGTGTTATCTCGTTTCTCGGCCTGGATGCCATAGTTTGTGTGCTAAATCATTTGCGTTAGTACTTTTGTTTTATTTCTATTAAATCTGCACTTTCATCCTACTAGCATTCCGTGTCGTGACAATATGGCTACTTGTGTTTTTGAGTTATTGAGGTCTGGAATAAACCCACGGAGTTTGAAGGACTAGTCAAACAGGTTAATATATAAGACCTAAATAACCCATTATTATCCAAGTTATTATACTGATTGATTTCCACCATCATTAAATCATGGACCCCCTGGACATGCTTCACAGACCCCACTATGAGAACCACTGGAACAGGGGACATGAATATACTAATCCAAATTCAAGCTTTGAAGCATGAAGGCAAAATGGACTGTATGTACTTTCAGGGAAAAATAAGTATTGAATGAATAGTACAATTCATGGTACACATATTACTAATACCACTACGGTAATACCATTCATTGTCACAGGTGGTACCATCAAACATGGGAAAGTGTAGTCTAAATATTAATTACAATCCAATTATACCTTAAATCTTTTTTAAATATTACTATAATCTACATTTCAAGGTAAAAGATGCATATTAAAAAGTATAAAAACATAACGGTACCACTCCAAAGCCAAGAGAAGGAAACATTTAGTACCCTTTTTCCAAAGAGGGTGAATCTGACCAATAGGCTTAATGAGCTCTCACAACTGTATGCATACAGGTCCTCAATAAAAAAGAACACCAATCCTCTCACTAATTTGCTGCAATAAATGCATTACTATAAATATTATAGCAAAATCTGCAACTGAGCATTAAAATGGATCTGGCGTAGGTACTTGTTCACTAATTCATTATCTATATCAACTTGTAGGGAGAATTTAAAGTGAGTAGTATATTGGGACATTTTAGGAATATCTAGGATATCAAAGCCTTCTTCTTATTATTATAACAACACAAACACACTTCACATACCCCAATCAGTCATAGAATTAAAACCATCTGCCTAATAATGTGTAGGATTCCATATGGAATCGGCACTCATGCACCCAGTCGTCCACACGATGTAAAAGAACACGTGATTCATCAGACCAGGCCACCTTCTTCCACTGCTCCATGGTCCAGTTCTGATGCTCACGTGCCCATTGTAATTTAATTTATCAATTTGTATAGCGCTTTTTGCAATGGTACATTGTCTCAAAGCAGCTTTACAGAAATATCATTTTTACATTTACAAGCGACTTACTAATGAGAGCACATTCACACACCAATGGTAGCAGAGCTGCCATGCAAGGTGCTAGCTTGCCATTGTCTTTTGCCATTGAGCAACTTAGGGTTCAGTGTCTTGCCCAAGGACACTTCGGCATGGGATCACCCGGGCCGGGATTCGAACCGCCAACCCCACGGTTGGTGGATTAGTGGACAACCCGCTCTACCGACTGAGCCACAGCCGCCCCATTGTAGGTGCTTTCGACAGTGGACAGGGGTCAGCATGGGCACTCTGCTGCTACGCAGCGACCCCATATGCAGCAATCTGTGACGCATTGTGTGTTCTGATTCCTTTCTATCAGAGCCAGCATGAACTTTGTCAGCAATTTGTACTACAGTAGGTCTTCTGTCTGAATGGACCAGACGAGCTAGCTTTTGCATCAGTGAGCCTAGGGCGCCCACGACCCTGTCGCTGGTTCACCTGTTATCCTTCCTTGGACCACTTTTGGTAGGTACTATCCACTGCGTCTATCCACTGGAACACCCCATAAGACATGTCGTTTTGGACATGCTCTATTCCAGTCGTCTAGACATCACGATTTGGCTCTTGTGAAAGTCACTCAGACTCTTAGGGCGGCTGTGGCTCAGTGGGTAGAGCGGGTTGTCCACTAATCCACTAATCGTAGGTTTGGTGGTTCGAATCCCGGCCCGGTGATCCCATGCTGAAGTGTCCTTGGGCAAGACATTGAACCCTAAGTTGCCCCTGATGGCAAGCTAGCACCTTGCATGGAAGCTCTGCTACCATTGGTGTGTGAGTGTGTCTCATTTGTAAGTCGCGTCTAGTAAATGTCTTCCACTTGCCAATTTTTCCTGCTTCCAACAAGTCAGCTTGGAGAACTGACTGTTCACATGCTGCCTAATAAATATATCCCTCTTCTTGGCAGATTCCCTTGTAACAATATAATCAATGTGATTCACGTCACCTGCCAGTGTTTTAATGTTATGGCTGATCGGTGTACCTGAAATTCTCACGCAGTTGACAAATATGGAAATGATAATATTGCTTTCATATTGTTCTGCCTGTATACATGAATATATATATATTTTTTGTTCGCAGTTATATTTGATCGAAATGTCTTGATTTATTACACATCAGTTAGAATCCGCTGCGTCGTTAGCTAAAGGTACTTTAAGAGCAGCAGAATTGTTTAGCAGTTATTTAAAAGTCGCAGTATTTTGTTCGCACGGTGTCGCTGCTCTGTGAAAAAGCTCTCTTCTGAGCTATAAATATAAAAGTGGATTGTGGAATTTTTTTTCCCCTCATGCTGTTCTGAGACCAGCTTTTATTTTTCCTTCACATTGACAGAAACAGAGGATGTTAGAGAGGGTACTGTTCCTAGCTCAGCTCTAATGGGTCGTTATTATCCATCAGGGGGAGGAGTATGTGTGTGTGTGTGTGTGTGTGTGTGTGTGTGTTGTTGAGGAAGCCATGACAGTCCTGGATGCTCTGCACACAGACACACACCCTTTAAGGATTATGCAGGGTTATTTTTTTTAAACACAGGATGATTATATCATAGTTATATTTTAATTGCGCACTGAACGCAGTTTATTCGAATCGCTAATCTGCGCATTTTCTGGTCGCAATGGATCCGCGAGCTTTCGCCTTTTGCAGGAGGTCATGGCACGTCAGATTTGTTATGTTTTCCGCGCTATGGGGCTCAGCTTTCACCGTGACGCGGTACTCCATCCCGGAGGAAACAGCAGAACGAACTGTGGTGGCACATTTAGCCGCAGATTTGGGTCTGGAAGCGCGCAGCCTCGCGGAGCGCAACGTGAAGCTCGACTACATCCACAGCAAAAAATACCTGGACATTAACAAAGAGACCGGAGAAATGTTAATCACCGAAAAGATCGACAGAGAGCACCTCTGTCCCGCAAAGACGTCCTCGTCGTGCTTCCTTAAAATGGACGTTGTGATCGAGAATCCGTTACGCATATTCAACCTCGAACTGGAAATCATGGACATAAACGATAACGCCCCTCAGTTCAGGAGAGAGCGCATACCGCTGGATATCTCGGAATCAGCGAGGCCTGGGGAGAAATTTTCTTTAACCAACGCAGTCGATGCTGATGTTGGAGAAAACTCTATCAAGACTTACTTCCTGAGCCAAAGTGACGAGTTCACTATTGAGATCCAGACAGGAAGCGACGGCACGAAATACGTGGACCTCGTTCTCCAAGCACCTCTGGACAGAGAGAAGCAGACTGTGCATAGTCTCATCCTCACAGCCGTGGATGGTGGCACACCAGCACGGACTGGCACTGCTACCGTCATCGTGAAAGTATTAGACACCAATGACAACACTCCTCAGTTTGACAGGCAGGTGTATTCAGTCGATCTGGTCGAAAATGCCCCTGTTGGTACGCTGGTCATGCAGCTCAATGCAACAGACACAGATGAAGGCACCAATGCTGAGGTTGCTTACTCGTACACGCTGTACACGTCTGAAAAAACACAGGAAAAGTTCTCGCTGAATCCCAAAAGTGGAGAAATCCGAGTGAAAGGTGTGATCGATTATGAGGAGATGAGAAGTTTTGAAATGTATGTCGAAGCCAAAGACAAAGCGATAACTCCACTTTCGGCACAATGCAAAATATTGGTTTTTATCACGGACTTAAATGATAATTATCCCGACATCACGGTTAAATCATTCAAAAGCTCAGTTAAGGAGAACGCGCCCATGGGAACGGTGATAGCCGTGGTCAGTGTGAGTGACAGAGACTCTGGAGATAATGGCAAAGTTTTTATTTCATTAAGCGACGCTGAGGTGTTGCCTTTCCTTCTAAACAAATCATCCGAGGATTACTTTGAACTAACTGTCAAAGATCCATTAGACCGCGAGAAAAACTCTAGTTATGAGATCACACTCCATGTTACGGATAGAGGAACGCCTCCACTCACTGACAGCGAGACTATTATCTTGGAGATCCTGGATGTGAATGACAACGCTCCTGTGTTTCTTCAGTCCTTTTACACTATTCATCTGCCTGAAAACAATGAACCAGGTGAGCTTCTCTGTTCGCTCACTGCACATGACCCGGACCTGAATGAAAACCAGTATCTGGTCTATTTCATAGTGGAGAAAGAGATCTCCAACACGTCGGTGTCTATGTTGTTCTCGGTGAACCCGGAAAATGGGAACCTGCATGCGCTACGCGCCTTCGACTATGAGCGTGAGAAGGAGTTTCTCTTTCACATAGAAGCTCGAGACTCTGGTGTCCCACCTCTCAGTAGCAACGCCACGGTACGTGTGATCATTGTTGACCAGAACGACAACACGCCTCAAATCGTGTCACCGTGGAAGGCTCACGACTCAGTCATCGACCAGGTGATCTCAAGGGCTGCTGATCAGGGCTCGCTGGTGGCGAAGGTAATCGCACTGGATGCGGACTCAGCGCAGAACTCGCGTGTCACCTACCAGTTTCTCCAGGTCACCGATTCGTCACTGTTCACTTTGGACCATTACAATGGTGAGGTGCGGACAGCTCGCATGTTCACCTACCGAGATCCCAAACACCAACGGCTCGTGATTGCAGCCAAAGATAACGGAGATCCACCACGCTCTGCCACGGTCACCATCAAAGTTTCCACTGTGGAGCAAGTAGTGGTCACGCAGTTAACAGAGACGACTGAGATGCCGATGGATTTTGACCTGTTCACGGATTTGAACCTGTATCTCTTGCTCAGTCTGGGGTCCGTGTCTTTTCTACTGCTCATCACCATTTTAGTCATCATTGTTCTGAAGTGCCAGAAGCCCAAACCCTCCAAAGCAGCTGTTCACAGTCGAAACAGTGTTACCAGCCAGAGGAACTCGACGATCGGTGACTCCACCCTCATCTCCAGTGATGCTTACTGGTACAGTCTGTTTTTAGCTGAAACAAGGAAAGGAAAGGTCGTGGTTCGCCAGCCGTTGCCCAATGGCAGTGGCTTCATCGTGTCCAGTATACCACGGAGCGCAGTTCTCACGACCACCAGTGAATCCAGATCTTCTACGCTGCAGGTACATCATTCAAATACAAAAAAATATTAAACACATACTGTAAGAACTTCAATATTGGACACTACTAACTGTTAGCATTGTTACTAGGCCAAGTTACAGGTTTGATTAAAGAGATGATAGAAAGATAAAGAGAGCAAGCCAAGAAAGTTCCAAGAAACACTGTATAACTCTTATTGTGGAAGGCAAAGGGCACAAAACATTGCTATAATGATATTGTTTACAGAAATGTGGGCCTGCTAATAGGATAATGCTATGAATTATAAATGCGAATACCATTATCATTTACATTCTAACCAAAAAAGGTTTTAAATATAGGTAGGTTGAGAATCATGATGCCTAAATGATGTTTTAACACTCCAGTGCTTGTTTTCCCGACGTTTTGGCTTCAGAAGCGCTGAGGTGATTCTGAGGTGTTTTGTATTTTGCACTAATTCTACTGAACATAAAACTAGTGTTAGCATAAATATGCACTTTTAGAAGAACTTAAAAAAGGCTCGGGCTCAATTTGGGTTAGTTGGAGGATTGGGTTGTTTGGGAACCCTTTCTTATAGACACATTATTGACATCAGTACACAATAAACACTGATTGATTTAGCTGTGATAGTGGAATTTATTCTGGATAAATTCAAATAAAGCTGTTCTAACTGTACTGGGTTTAGTCTTAAGGCTAAATCAGGGCTGAGTTAAGTGTACCATTAGAGAGCGTGTTTGTGTTCAGTGTGATGAATTTTTGTCCAGTTCAGAATGCTTGACCAGAGTAGCACCATTTAGAGAGAGTAGTACCAGAGTAGTACCATTTAGAGAGAGTAGTACCAGAGTAGTACCATTTAGAGAGAGTAGTACCAGAGAAGTACCATTTAAAGAGAGTAGTACCAGAGAAGTACCATTTAAAGAGAGTAGTATCAGAGTAGTACCATTTAGAGAGAGTACCATTCATTCAATGTGATGCTCTTAATGCATTTACTGATATTCTTAGTGCTATGATGCTTTTGTGAAACTCCACCAAGATATATTATGTTAATAAATCTCTTGACCAGTATGATCCCACCACCAGTAAGAGTACTATCAGAGTGCATAAAATACTTATGTTTTGGCCAAAACAAACTAACAGTCTGAATATTGCAGTATTTTAACTAACCATCCTTTCTGTGTCCTGACAGGAATCCAGTAGTGATCTACCTTGATCCTGAGTCTTCCGAAACAGATCCACATTCTGGGAGAACGCTTATCTTGGTCTATTTGGAGAGGTCATGAGAATTCAGTTCTGATGAACTCTTATGACACATGAAAAACCTCATCTTATTGACCCGCCATATTTCTCGTCAACCTGTAACCACAACAGTGACTTTGCATGGCTAAGAAGACTTTGTGTGACTTAAATAAGTCATGAAAGGACTCTGAATATTGAGAGGAAGAAAGAAGATGGTCGAAATATACCGTACACCCTGGATTTGTGACAAAACGAGGAGAGATACTCATTCAAAAACTATTTTTACATTTTTTTTTTAACTTGGAAAACCACTTGATCTATTATGCATGCTAAACCAGTGCTACTCTGGTCAAGCACTCTGAACTGGACAAAAATTCATTTCATGTAAAATATAATCTGAAGAGCACAATTTCTTGAACCAGGCATGTGGCTTTTTGTTTGGTTATATGATAAACAGAACATGATCTATGGATCATACAAACATACAAATTCAAACAAGGAAATTAAGTTGGGTTTTATTCAATTTTCAATGACAGATACAGTCGAAAGAGACGGTATAAACTTTGACCCTACCCCTAACCTTAACCTTGTAACTTCTCATACAAAACATGATGCGTGAATTGTTACAAATTTGTGTGTCATATGCAAATTGATCCAATAGGCTGATTTTTTTTAAACAATAAGGCTAGATATTGACTATTAATCTATAAAACTATAAAATATTATTATAAATAGAACTATAAAAAACATTATTATTATTATTATTATTATTATTATTATTATTATTATTATTACTGTATTTACAAAATTATTATACGAGCAGTCCAGTGACAAACCCCTGTACTCCTCCATCTGTTGTTGGCATAAACAAACAACAACATTCGAACAGTGTTTGTAGTATATAATTATGATGAAAGCCTGGAATATATACACATATAGCTCAGGTCAAATAAATGCTAACGCTACCTGTCAGTATACAATACTTTCTACCTGCATCTGCTTCAGATCTGCTGCTCTGAAGACTATTTTAGTTTACATTACCTGACCTTAATCGAATTTTTCAAACCCTGCTGCTTCCGATGCATCGAGACTACCCAACAAATCTGTGCAGCTAATGTGAAGAAATAACACATCCAGCCATGCACGGGTATGTGTGTAACTCCAAAGTTTTAAAGAAGCAATAAGTAACATTAGAATATCAGCTAAAGTAAAAAAAAAAAAAAAAAAAAACCTCCAGAGAGCGAGAGAGCGAGAGAGAGAGAGAATATTCGGAGTGCTGAGTTTACTCTAAATACATTTCTTTCCAACTTTGAAGCATAAAAACCACGTTAAATTATTTCCTAGAATCCTACTCAGTATTTTCCAGGAAGTTACACATTTGTTTACTTCTGAAATGAGCGGAATAGTTTTTATTGGCACAATTAATCAAAACCTACGTCAATAATCTTTGAAATGCATACCAAACATTCAAAACATTTTGAATATGCTTAGAGCAGAATGTGCTGTACATGGTTAGTCATGTGATCAGCAAACGGCCAATAATATGAGACTAGTTGTGACTAAAATACTACTTACTGCTTCTTTAGATATTGTATGATCAGACTGTTTTTGTATAAAGAGCGGTATCGCTTTGGAATTTTTTGGCAACATGTAAGCGGGTTTTTTAAATGTTTTTATAGATGTACGAAGGGCAAACACTTGTATATATTTATGTATTATTAAGCTAAGAAGTGTATTGTGTATGCTACTGCTTTGTGTTAAGTGCATTATGTTCCACAGTGTATTCATGCTGCAGTGTTCAGAAATGCCAAAATGATCAAAACGCCAGCTGTGTTTCATGAATGAAAATATGAGCCTGAGGACCGGAGATGAGAAAAGAGAAAGTACAACATGTGTATTAGAAATGTGGGCCAGGTGTTGCAGTTAAATCCACATTGCATCTCAATGAACAGGAAACCACCTTATAATTAAAAAGTATAGATATACTGTATATGTGAATGAATACACTGTATATGTATATACAGTGTATAACAATAATACATTTGGTGCAAGAGCTTGTGCTGTCTCATTTTACACAAAATTCTATGCATAATTCTATAAAACATTGTTATTTAATCTGTGATATAGATTGACGGGGAACTGCACACTGAAACAATCGGTTTCCAAATAAAAGCATCCAAGTGGCCAGATGTGGAAAGGGAAAAGGTTACAGTGAAATGTAAGAAAGACAAAACTGTGCCTTTATTTATTTATTTATTTATTTATTTATTTATTTATTTTAAGTTCTGTGCTCAGAAGTGGTTGGTGCCTAATGTTGGTTGTGTGACTAAAATCTGAACAGTGTGTAAAGCGTGCCCTCTGGACCGAGTGAAAATGATGAGATGAACAAGAGTTTCCTAAACGTATTTGTGTTTAAAACAAATTCATGACAAAAAAAGCCTCTGGTTATTGTTATTGTTCCAAGAATTATTAGTGTACGGTCTCAAAAGTCAGTATTTATTTACAATTTTATGACCTAAGTGCAGATCCTGAGTTCACTTTGTCATTGGATAGTGAGATGTTTGCCAGTGGATGTATGGACATAATATTTTATAATGTTATTTATTCTATAAAGTTGCTCGTGTAAATACAGGAAAATAAATAAAGGAACATTTATAAATTGCTTTAGTTTTGTCTGGGTCCTGGTTATGTTATTCTATCTTTCTAGCTTGATTCATAAATATATTCTAAATGATCCAAATTGAAATGTAAATCTCATTTCATTTTACTGATACAATTATAAATATGAACGCCTATATTTCCTACATCACAGTGCAGTGTGCATTCAGTGGGCTAAAGTCAGGACATACCACTCTCACCATGGCAACGGTCTCCATGACAACCCCTCTGTCTCTCCTGATTTAGAGCAACATACCTTTTACCTCCTTTATTTAGTCGCACACACACACACACACACACACACACAGAAAGCGAGAGCTCAGTTTCTTCTGTACTGCTCCTCTTTTTTTCTTTTTTCCAAGTGTGTGTGTGTGTGTGTGGGGGGGG